>NJDC01007953.1:179766-221771 GCA_002245475.1 Calephelis virginiensis | reverse complement strand
TGTTGTCGGATCCACCGGATCCAGTAACCGCGGCAAACGCGAGCCTCCCTCCCAATCCTAATCGGAACACAAATTCACAAGACACTACACTACACCGTCGCCGCCGGTCTAGGCGACGAAGACCTCTCTTGCGCCCGGCGTCTAACGCCGAGCGACGAGCCGCCACTATTCCTCCACCTAGTCCACCCAGTAACCAGAACGCAGCACCAAGTCGAGGTACGGTCTCCCGGGAGACAGCTCTTGTTGCTGGCGTTGTAGGGAACAGTCCAATCCATCTAAATAATGATGTCTCGGGCTGAGCACTCTGCTCGGCCCACAAAGCCCGGTGAAGTTGTAAAAACCGCGAGGTTGGCAACACATTAGTCATTCCAAAAAAAAATGTTTAAAGGGCTTGACATGTACAGATTACCTAAGGTATTGCCTCCAATGCAAGATAAAGCATTAGTAAAAAAATATGAAAGTAAATTAAAAATAAATAATACTCAGACTGTTTTTTTTTTGTGGATAAAAAATATAAACGAAAACGAATATATAGCCTACCTACTACTTACTAATTCTACCAAATTTACACCTCAGTCTAAAGAGCTGAGTCATACTATTTTTGATGGCAAAAACAATTGTCAAAAATCCATATTATCATCTCAATCAAAAGCGTTGAGTCTTGCCAAACCTACCAAATCTACATCTCAGCATAAAGAGCTGAGTCATACTATTTTAAATGGCAAAAATAATTGCCAAAATAATAAGATTATGTTTGTTTTGCAAATCCCCTTAGTAATTAAGGGTCCCGAGTAGTTCACGGTTTTTAAAAATATACCATTACCTACCCTGCACGATATTACTTTCGCTTTAATTTAACCTAATTCATTCATCGTTTTAAGCGACGATCGATTACTTTATGCTATGCTGAACTCTCTAGACATGTATAAGATAATAAACAGTAACTACTCTATTTGTGAATTAACAAACATAATATACTCTTGTATAAACAGCCCAAATTGTGAATCCAAAATGCTAACTGAGGTCACAGTTTCATTACCATCCGAATGTAACGCCAAAATCTTATATGGCGAAATTGATATTTGGCAAAAGTTACAAAATAATAAATGGATTTTTGTACAGTCGAAAACAAATAAATTAACAATTCGCTGTAACGATCACACTAACAACTGTTCTATTGAAGGCACAGGTATTGTAAAATTAACAACCGATTGCATCGGTTACTCTAAAACTTTTCAATTGTTGTCGACAAATTACTACTCTTTTATAATCAAATCTCCTTTAGACGTAAGCTTTGACATAACAGCTGACGATTGTTGTAAAAAGGACATGTTTAATAAAAGTTTGCCACATTTATCGCCGATATCTATAAGTAAGATTAATCTACATATCTTCACGCCAAGTCCCTTACGGGGTAGGCAGAGAGTATCGAGTGCCAGACCTCACGATCCTGACAAACCTGTCTTGCTTCCTTCACATTCATAACCCTTTTCATACAAACACGCCGGTTTCGGAGACTCTTGACACCACCCTCGGATAATATCCGATTGATCTGATCCGAGAACCAGTCTCATTTTATTAAATATGGCCAATATTATTCCACATTTACATATATTTTAATTGTGTCTTTATTTCTATATCTTGTTTATAAAAGTTACAAATGTCTTAGGAATAAGAACTCTACTAACTCTGGATGTTGTCATAACCATTGTCATAACAGAAAATCTATTAGAAATAAATCTAAAACTTCAAATTCCATAGAGATAACAAACATCATCTGAAAATAATATTTGGGAAGTTTATAAAAAACTGTGATTGTGTGAACAAATTTAGTGGTGAATAAAAAGTGTTTGTTTTAAAAAGACATTTCGGAAATGCCGTATAACAGTTCCCATGTGCGCGTGGATGTGCAATTGTAACCCTCAAGAGATGGATGGATAATGATGCGGTTTTTTTATTTAAAAGCTGACATGATTGAAATTATGATTAGCTATAGTTTATGGACATCGGTCAGGATGTTTCTAGGTCGTCAGCTCATTCGTAAGCATCGGGATGAATATTAGACGCACTATGGCGCACGCATATTAAACATATGTGAGACCTACCAGTTAAAACAATAACGAGTGCTGGTATAACTGAATTGGTCTGATGATAAAGCTCTAAGATAAAAGACGTAATCTTGGAATGCCTGCTTACGAAGCCATCTAGTTTAGTCTCATTCGATTTGCCTTAACTAGCTCTGTTTATGTTCTCTGATGACGAGGATATGATGACAAGGATCTGATGATTGGACTGAAAGGTGGCTTCTATTGGATCAAAGTTGAAAAGTTATATTATTATGTTTCGTCATGTTAGTTCTCATCTATCATTTATAGAGATCTGTTCAGGCGTCAAATGTTATCAGCTTAATTGCAAGAATCGAAATTGATATTAGGCGCACTTCGGAATTTTTTTTCACTTTTAAGCATATATGAGACCTAACAATTGAAACACTAATGAGTGCTGGTACAGTCGAGTTGGTCCGATGATAGAGTTCGGAGATAGGAGACGTAGCCCTGAAATGACTGCTAGTAAGCCCATTGAGTTTGGACACATTTGTTTTGCCTTAAATAAAACTGCTCATATTTTTTGATGACGAGGACTTGATGACAAGGACCTGATGAATTAACTGAAGGGTTGCTGATAGATCATAGTTTCGCAATCATTGCAGTTTTTCTAAAGTACATCAAAAATGAAAGGTGTTGTAAGTTTGACTTGTCTGTGAGTGTCTGTCTGTGGCATCACAACATTTGAAAAATGGACTTGAAATTGAATTTGGATTGGAGTGATGTCCATTTTCAAGGTAACTGAAACTGAAGACCAAACTGGCTTCCAAAAAAGCTTGGTGCACTTAGTAGGGCGAAACAGTAGTTCAGTCCGTCCCACCGTCTATTACTTACTCTGATCTGGTGCTCTCCAATTTCAGTTTCTTCCTTTTGACCAAATTATGATTTAAATTTTATCGGCAAATTAAATAACTCCAACAGGCGTGACCTTGTGGCTTCGCATAAAGATGTTGGTGCCCTTAACCTTTCCTACCGCATACGTCATGATTAATGCAAAGGTGTTATATCTAAGTGATACCTGTTTCTGAATTCCTCATGCCCGTACTATCTTTAGATATGTTTTGTCCCACACATCACTAGTGTGGAATTTGTTAACGACACGGACGGCAGAGTTTCAGAAATATTACGAAATGGGAGTCCTTCTAGAAACGAGTTAGAAACTAATTTCTAAAAAGACGGCAACACAACCATCAGACCCCTCATATTCGTGTGCAACGGAGGTCACTGTCCATCTGATGAACTGTTTGCCTCCTATTCCATGAAATATCTAAATAACAGTAATACGTGAGTCTACTGCTTAAAAGTAATAATATTCTTGATATTGAGCATTTTCACAGACTTGCTAGTCTTTCGGTTTTTAGTGTCCCTACGTATCTTCACGCCCATATCCCCGAAGAGGTAGGCAGAGGTACAACCAAGGCACCCCACGACTAGTCGAAGACACTTAAGTCCCACAATGTGATAGGTGGCAAGCCTATCGCCAACCGGGCACATTTTTCCAATCCCGACCAACATTTTTTTATTAGAAAATTAGAAAAATCCAATTTTCTTTTTGTTGGCCGACCCGGGATTCGAACCCGGGACCTCATGCAGTCAAGTCCAACACCCGGACCGCTAGACCACAGAGGCGAGGTCCCTAGGTCTGGGAGGATATCCAGTAACTATAAAACTTGGTCACATTGTGACAATAATTTGTGAATGTTTTTTTTTAATAAGTATTTATTTAATATGCCAAAGAAAATTTTAGACATTTCTGGGCTGTTTTTTAATTTTTTCACCATCTGCCTCTCGGTCTGTCAGCTCATAAGAGCCGAGCACTGGTTAAAATATAGGCTGTTGTTAACAAAACCACTGGTGGTAGAGTGGTGTGCATCAGCTTACCCGGGGTCGGGATCCACCGCTTTACCTATTCCTGCTGCCGTAATTACTCTATCATGTTGCAGTTCGGAGGGTTAAGTAGCCGGTCGACTTTCACAATAGGCCATCACACCGGAAGGTCACAGGACAGCGACGCACCTGTATCATCTAAGGTGTATATAGGTCACGGTTAGCTCTTGTTGATGGAGAGCCGTGTGCTTGTTCGCTGACCTCTCGCTTAAAAAAGTTATAACCATTTATCTATAACACTTTCTATCCATTAAACGGGGTGTATTTACTTTGTGGAAAATATTTATCGTATTTTCAGAAAAAAATGAAAACTTGAATATATTAAAATAAATGATAAAGAAACTGAACTGACGGTGGTAGATTCATACAAGTATCTAGGGGTATGTGTTGACACATCATGGAATAAACAAATAACCGAAAACTTTCAAAAAGCCCAAAAAAAACGGTTTCGGTTCTTAAAGTTCTAGCTAGTTCTGTTTGGGGTGTCCATATACTTAATAACCAATATACTTACGCAAAATCAACATCTCTCTTATAAGGAGCAAAATAGACTTTGGTCGTTTGTTATATTATAGCAACGCGATAAAAACACACTAGATAAAATACAGAACCAGGCCATGAGGGTTAAGGCCTTACACTTGGTCAGCAAATATTTACGTTTCGATGTACTTTCCTCTCGCGAGTGGGCGGAGCGCGGAATCGGCGTCCCTCGCCCCGCCAAACTTTGAAATATCAATGCGCGCGCGCTATATAATCTTTAACTCGTAGTAATGTTATCTCATCATATTTCTGTTTCTTCTAGTTTTAATTGATTTAACTATGTCCATATCCCCGAAAAGGTACGCATAGTTATACACAGGGCACCCACGGCAAGCCGAAGACGTTTTAAATATTTTATTACATCTTACCATAAAGCAATATAACACTTTTCATTTTAGTTACCGAGTCAGTGTTGTCGTCTACCGAGCCAAACCAACTTAATTATTGTAATTACCTACCTATATTATGTAGGTACAAGGCACCTAGAAGTAAAATATTTCAATTTTATTAAGAATTTAATCGGTTACCATTTTCCTGTCAGAATTAGTATGTACTAGCTGTTTCCCGCGGCGTGGCCCGTGTGGTTAATGGTCCCACAGGAACATTTTTCGGGATAAAAGCTATCCTATGTGTATTCATGAAAATCAGCTTAGCAATTTTTACGTCAAGGAGTAACAGACAAACAAACAAACTTACAAACTTTCGTATTTTAATTATATGTTAATGTAGAATTATATGTTAATACAAAAAACCAACATGGTTAATATAATTTATTTATCGTGTAAAATTAATAACACAAACATGTAACAGTTCCCGTTCTTTACAAATGCCTTTTGAAGGTAAAGGAATCGTAGAGACCGAACATCAATCCTACAGTTGCTCAGTGCTTAGAAACTAACAGATGAATTTAAATTCACAATATTTATTTATTAAATAACACAATATATTCTATATTCATAATTGTTATAATAGCTGTATACAGACTTAATTTATCTTCACGCCAAACATCGCATGTGGTAGACAGAGTTTTGAATAACAAATGTGCAGATCCTTGCAGCCCAGACCAGCTTCCTTTCCATACAAACACACCGGTTTCGGATACTCATGACACCACCGTCGCGTCGGATAAAACCCGATCAGTTGGATCGTAGTATGTCTCCCCGGATACTTATTTATATCCATTCAAACTCACATTAAGTATATATCTCTTTATCTGTTTTATAAATCTTTCATCTAAAATTCTATAATTAGAGAGATAAAATTCCACATAAACGAACTAACAGAGCATGCCCTTTCTTATTTTGACACCCACACTAAGACCACCGGTGGTAGATTGCTGTGCAGCAACTTGCCTGGATACATCCACCGCCTTAACTATTCCTGACATTTTTAATTATTTATACGGGATACTCATGACCTATTTTTATTTTATTTGTCGATATTTCGGCCTAGTTGCATAGGTCGTGGTCCTGGTATACCATATCAATAATTAAAAATGTTAATAATACGCGACGATTTAAGTTTAAAATCATATAGTTCCGGTCTGAAGAGTAAGGTAGCCGGTTGACTCGTACAATAGGTATTATATCCCGGTTCTATATCGTACCACATAACATCTGTGTTGTCTATAGGCCACTGGTGTCATTCACCAACAGGAGTCCCGTGTGCTTATTCGCTGACCTGTCACAGAAAAAACACACCTTCTTTCAATCCCACTGTTTCTTGAATATTATGAATGCGGGAAGCGG
The DNA here is from genome assembly GCA_002245475.1 of Calephelis virginiensis. Classification (NCBI taxonomy): domain Eukaryota; kingdom Metazoa; phylum Arthropoda; class Insecta; order Lepidoptera; family Riodinidae; genus Calephelis; species Calephelis virginiensis. Next base: position 215,491 of record NJDC01007953.1, on the reverse strand, counting down.
ACGTAAAACTATAGACTTTCCATAGCTCTCTTATTTTAACCGCATTCATCCTCCTTTCATGCTTTTGCTGAAATATCTCGCTTTTAGAAAGATTGTTGTGATAAGCAAAGAAATACGCATAGCGAATCTAGTGCATTATCTCGATATTTCGCTTCGAAATAGCTTACCATTCGCAATTCGCAACGCTCCATTCACATTATCCCACACACATTCTTCCTTCTACATCTGCGATGTATCTTTCATCCCTGCTAGAAGCACTACGAAGACTTACAATTTCATTGGCTTGTTTCAGCACTTCGTCATCTTACATCCGTTAATATTAGGTACGTCATATACATATGAATATTTATTTCAAATGGTTGGTTTTCTATTTTTAATCAAAATTTTAAGAAAATCTTTATTCAAATTGGGAATTTCACCAAACAAAATTATTTCTTAAAAGAATCATCTTGAAAAGTATATTTTTGAATAAAAATCCCAAAATCCTCAATTGCGTTAAAACTTTAAAATGTTCAAACACCCACATGTGTCTGGAGATCGAAATTAAGACGTGTTCATTCTTCTAGTTCCCTTATATCCATGTTCCTTGTATCTCTCGGATCATATTATTCCGGTAGTAGGCAAATTTTTGTAGAAAAAATCTAACTTTTTCTCCAATTTATTTTTGTGAAATATCAAAAACAAAAGGTATCTGGTTTAAAACGATACAGGCCGAACCACTTTACATTCCTTGGTTTTCTTCGTGTAGTTTATGCAGACGAGAGATTATAAAAGCACAAAGTTTGCGGGCCGGCCACGTTCCCCTAAATAGGTTCGCGTTTTTGGTGGGAAAGAAAATGTCATCAAATTGTGAATTATGTGATAAAGAGGAAGACGTGCAACATATTTTGGTGGAGTGAATTTTTAGCTTTTAATAATAAAAGTAATAAAAAGGTGGGTATGTTTAAGTGTTTTAGCTGACACCTCATCGGGCACAGCTAGAACACTGTACACATTCCTATACAATATATGTTAGGTTTAAGTTGTAAGAAAAAGAGTTTATAAGATTGCCATTTTCTTTGTGTGAAATATTAAAAAAATATACTTTGTGGGACTTAATGTGATTGTGCCTTTGCTTACATCTTCAGAGTATGGGCGTGAAGATACTTTTTTTTAATTTACTTTAAAGAAACACAATATTTGCGATAAAAAAAGTAGCAAAAAATGTTATTACTAAGGGCACATAGTCCTATCGCGTTTTGACGTGCAGCACCGCTGTAGGTATTACATTAAAAATATAGGTCGAGTCACAATAATGTGTATTAACATTACCATTGGTAAAGCATCTTGAAAATGTCATTATCCTATATATATATATATGTATCCTATTTACCTAACAATGTCCTAAAGATTATTTGGTCAATACAGGCAAAGAATAACAACTAAATAATTACTGTCTTAAATATTTATTGTAATAAAATTCACAACAGTAGTTGACAGGCACAACAATAATGTTGGTAATCTGGTCAATGATTGACGTCACCTAAGTATATTATTTATTGTAGTTTTAAAGATACATTTAAATTATCTTCATCACTCTATTAAACAAACGAAAATTAAAGCTCAAAAGCATGTAGCCGTGTTATGTAATCATAAACACCAATGACGCACTTTTTACATTATTCCCTTACCTATACAATTAGTTTATAAAATACCTACTATCTAATTAATAGGACCTTTACTAAATTTTCTCCAAACATCGTTTGCAACATAATATTATTAATAAACTATTTATATCACAGTTACTCAATATTTAAAGGATCTTCATAGTTAAAAAATGTATAACATTACCGAAATGCATTTCAAGTGTCGAAAGTGTAAAAGACGCAAAAGAAAACCAACATAATATCTGCTGGAATACAATGAGACCAATATAATAAAAATAAAGAGTTAACACCCAGACCGCATTTTAACTACCCACAAGTCAAAGTAAATTATGTTACCCTTTACTTTGGGTTTTGTTACAAAATTAATAAATAGTTAGGTTACTCTTAAACTCACAAGTTTTTTAATGTTAGGTATGTTGAGGATACCTTCGATCTATACATCAGAAACTGAACGGTCAAGTCTGTTTTATAAATTAAAACTTTGGATAGCTGATGTTCCGAGATTGTCCCACACACATTTTATCAACATATAAAACTAGTAGTTTTTGAGATATACTTAATATTGCATAAATCTTTCACTTATCTTGACGACCTCATCAAATGATTTTAAAAATTTAATCATTATGAAAATAAAGACAACTAGTTGGATCATGATAAGATGAAAATGGGACCACCTCGGAATCACGAATTGACATTCTAAAAAAAGAACCATCATAATCAAAATCACGTAACAAACTTACAAAAAACATAAAGTCGAATTCAAAACCAACACCTTTTTGTCTAACACCAACTTTTTAGAGTCTGTTAACAAGGTATGGCTTGCCAACACATTAAGAAAATAAAGTCATTTCTGCCTGTAGTACAATAGATACATTAGAGACACTAACAGCTACACAACTATATGAACTGTTATCTTATCTTTTCCGTTATGAAAAAATACAGATGCAAAAAATGTGCTTTCATCGCGATAGTTAGGCTGAGCACCAATTAAACTTATTTTAGGAGTATGCTATGTCCTTTCAAGAAACAAAAAGAAAAGAGATGGAACATTTTATTCATGTCAGATAACTCCGAATATGTCAACTTGTGACGTTTATAATCAAAGTTTTCGCTAGGAGTAGATTGAAAGCCTTTCGAAAATTCATTTACAAAACTAATCTGATAGCACTAAACGTGTTTTGTATCTTTCTATTACTATCGTTGAAAGAAGCAACGATAACTTACAATTATCTTAGTGGTTGCGCAAAAAAAGTACCACTAACGTGGTAAGTTTGCATTGTTTTAAGTGTAATTAATAATATATGTATATATATATGTACCTCTTAGAATAAATAGCTTTATGATTCTAAGATGTATCTATTAGTTCATAGACCTTGATAAGCAATAAGTGTAAAAAATAATTTGCATCTACATTTATTCTGACCGTAGAATAATGCAGATACCGAAATTCACCTGGACGCAAACTATACCTGCCTATAGTTTATACCTAAAAATGTTTATGCCCACTCAAAACTTAATAGCTTCAATTTTTATTCAAACAGTAATTCTTAGAAAAAAGATTTCTCTTTTTTTAACTAAACCGGTCAGTAATAAGTAGGAAGAGTGTTTTGCAGCATCCCGCCAGGACTGCAACCTTCAAGTAAGTAAGAATCTTTATGCCCTCAGCCTCTCAGAGGCAGTCAGAGGTATAAGCAGTGCACGCATGATTACTTAGTCTCACAATGTGACAAAATTATCGCTAACCGGACAGATGTCCTATCCCAGGGACCATGGTTTATCAGATAAGAAAATCGAACCAGAGACCTTTTTCTAACTAGCTCGATCAGTAGTAGGAGTTTGACACAAAAATTTCAATTTATTTATGAGACTCATAGTGCTGCCTGAAAATTTCAACAAAGTTAGTATCAAAGGAATTTAGCAGCCACTTCTGAAGTTGCACGTAACGAGGAGATGTTGCAAATGTAAAGACAGCTCAAGAATTAAAGGCAGTACTTCATAAAGAAAAGAAGGTTAGAAAAGAAATAAGGAAATTCAAAACGGCTCGGAAACGATACAATTTAACTTTTATCTTTGTAAGTGACATGCCTTACGTGTGAGTATCACATGACATGCTTGATGTGGAATCTTTAAAAGAAAATTTACCATCCGGGGGGGTATATAACTATCTTTAAAAATCTTAACATTTTAAACTATCAGCTTTTAGAAATGTAGAAGTTGTGGGTGTGAAATAAGTAACATTTGAGTGACCAAGTTGTAAACTGTCTGCTTGATGCAAACGATTCTGCTGGACTTTAATGCTCATCCACCTATCATACGATCTGCAAAAATTTAACACAGTTATGAAAGAAAATAGTTTGTAAAGAGGCGTACATCTGAATGCGAAGAAAAACCATAGTAATAGTATTTGTAAGAGAACTAGGCAGAATGGATGCAAGAATTGTAAAAGGTTTGCCTTCGTTCTGGCTATTTCTCTTAGTTGTTGTACTGGAACAACAACAGTGTATATCACGGTAGTGCTTTAAGCAGGGTTGAAAGGTACATAGCAGATGTAGAAAGAACAGTGTGTTATTAATAAACGCGGCGTAAATTACTCCATTTGTAATTTGTAAACAGGATTGTAGTCTTTATTGCAATGTGATACAGACTATAATATCAACTTAATTTTACACCGACCTTAGTCCATGTTTTTTAATAAGACAGTAGATGTTTTAGCTAAACTTAGCTTTATATTTGAACAGACGAAACTTCTGATTTACTTATATTATTTTTTATTTAGAACTAGAAATACATTTTTTTATTTTGCCTTGAACCTGCAAAGCTCCAGGTAAATGGACGGAAACAGGTAAATTGTTCCTATCCAGTCCGTCGTCTAGATTTCCGATCTACTTGTAGAAGTACAATAATAATATACAATGTAATAATTTATAAAATTTAAATTTAATTTTATTTATTTTAAAATTTAAAGAAATGTAATAATGACTACATAATCATTATTTCCTTTATATGCTCTGGGTTTAGCATTCTATACTAATCAAGTTGACTAGAATGATTTTATAAATAGTAACGCCTCATTTTTACAGTAGGTACATAATACCTACTCCACTTTAATTTCTTGCTTTCTCATAAAATTTATAATTACAATTTATAAAATATAATATTAAGACACATAAAATAAACAATTTCTCATTGAAAATCGAACTTCGATGACTTATAATAATATAATGTCCTCTATGCGCACAAATTTAGGTATTTCCTAGAATTTCCTTGGGTTCCCTCGTCAAATCCTTGGAAATATGCAATTTGAAAATAAAACAATAATATCGTTTAACAATGACGGAGATATCGATGAACATACTAATGAAAAGTAAAAGTCCAAAATATAACCTCCTTTTTTTTCATATTCGGTTATTTACAAAATATGTTTTACGTTATTGCCTATTTTACTTTAATAATAATAATATTTTACATAGACACTACCTAATTAACGTTTGGAAAACAACTAATTTAAGTTGAGTTTAAACGTACCTTCTGCCCTTACGCAAAAAAAGCTAGGGTGAGGATAATGGCCTTCAGTCGGTAAATTCCACTCAAAAAATGTACTGCACTTGTAGTAAGTATTGTTAATTTTTTGTACTTCGCAGGTGCAAAAAAATCACAATATTTATTTTTTTTAGCTACACTTTGCGTTTCATGTACCTACTTACATAGGAAATTACATTTCAATAAGGCACAGTGATAGGTAGAAGTTATTTGCTGTTTTTCGTAAAACGTTGCTCACCATATCTACTGAAGGACATAACCAATGTTTTTTTTAAAGTTAAAAGCATCGTGTCTGTAACCAAACTGCAGAAACAAGTAGGTTCGTATATCAATTAACTATACGTCTAATTGGTCTAATGAATAATTGTACAAATGATAAGGCGTTTACTTAATGATCTTAATAATCTTAATTATCTTTATGTTCATGTTTGTGATAACGTTTTGTGTACAATAAAGATATTATTATTATTATTATTAAGATTTTTCATGACACGTGAGTGTATATTATGTAAAATAGTAAGTACTGGCTATTTCCATAAAGTATTACGTAACGGTGTGTGTTGAATCCATTAATCTGCGTGTTCGTGGTCACCGAAGCGCCCGTGGGAGTGTTCGTGTCCGTGGTCGTGTCCGTGGTCGTGTCCGTGGTCGCAGTCTCCATGTGAGTGAGTGTGAGCATGAGGAACTGCAGAAAAACAAACAATTCGTGAGTAGGTATCATCATCTTAAGCTAACTTAGTCCGCAGAAGTCCATCAATCAAGAATATGTCTTAACAGTTTCAGCCAAATAATAATTTGTAATCCCTTAAGCAAATCGGCTGCAATCTCTGAGGCGATCATATTATACCCTTCTTAAGGCTGCTAAATTCTTATTATTTTTTAATAACTTTTCTACATTTTTCACAAAATATTTAAGTTATTAACCCTTAACATTTAATACTTACTCGCTAATTGCAGTCCAAACATCAATGCGAATCCAATTAAGGCAGAAAAATATTGCAAGATGCCTGTTCTATCGTTCTTCCAAATTTCAAAGAATATCACATATAGCAGAGTACCGGACGCTAGACCTTGCAGAATTACAGAAGATACTCCGGCTGCCGTCGCTCCTTCCCCGCCTACAAGCAGGATACCAATGCCAATACCCAGAGGTGAGACGACTGCGAAGGTCGTGATATAAACCACGGCGAGCCAGGTCTTCGTCCGTGTGGCGATCAGTTCCACGCCAATGCAGAATGCAATCACCAGTTTGTGTGCTGACACTGCTCCCAACATGTACCTAAAGGGTAAAGAAAATGTCAATTTCGTCGATGTTGAATTCAGTGCTTATACATTTGCGTAAATCTAACATCTACCTTATAGTAGCACCATTTTAATACCTAGCTGAGAATGTATATACTAGTTTTACTATTTAATAGAAGATGACACTACATAGGTCACACATTCCCCTAAATAGATTGGATTTTTTGTTGGGAAAGAAAATGTCACTAAATTGTGAATTATGTGATAAAGAGAAGACGTATTTTGGTAAAGTGCATCCGTAACGCAGCTAAAACGAAACAATTTTTAGCTTTTTATTATAAAAGTAATAAAAAGGTTTAAATTTATGTTTAAGTGTTTCAGCTGACACCTCATCGGGCACAGCTAGAACTCTGTACACATTCCTATACAATATATGCTAGGTTTAAGTTGTTAGAAAAAGAGTTTATAAGATTGTCATTTTCAATAGGTGAAAAAATCTTTAAATAAAGATTTTAAAAAAAGACGTCACAAAGAACAATTTAATAACTCATCAAAACTTTTTCACCGCTTCTTCACCATGGGCCATGATGGTCCGTAACTAAATGTACTCGTACGATAATTGCTTCCAATATCACGCTATCGTCCACAAGATCGGGCAATCCTCATTTGTGGAGTGCAATAACATTAGGTATTTTGCATCTCTCACCTTGACTCGCTTGAACGCCATGCAGAAGCTTAATATTAAAATAGCTTATTCCAAATAAAATATTTCTGTAATAAGTTATTTTTTAAGTGAAAAATGCTTGTGCCCGAGACACCCGCTATATATTCAAAGAAAATTATTCTTATAGCCAAGCGAACAATTTCAAGAGGTGGAGTGAAATGTCGTAATCTAAGAATTATGAACTATAATTTGACGCTTTAATTAATAAAGGCAACATCTATGTATTTTCGGATGTATTATCTGTTACCCTTAAATGTAGGCTACCTTCATAGCGTTTTAACGCTGCAATTCAAAGGTAGAATGTCAAATTGATTCGACAATTTTTGATAGATATCGGTAACAACTTTGTTTTATTGTCTAGTGAAATTAATGACATGCAATGTAAATTAAAAAAAAAATTCAACCGTATAGGTGACAGTGCTATATTTCCACGCGACGTAAGCTGTCATTGTAAACCAAAAAGTACAAATAAAAAAATCAAAGAGTTCATCTAAATGTCAAGATTTGTTAAATTTTGATTGACGCAAAAGTTAAAATTAAAATTGTTAAATTTTCAAATTATTTAAATCCTTATTTATTTTGAGAAAAATAGATGCCTAGATTTAATTTGCCTCTTTAAATCTGCGAAAACATAATGTTCTCGTTTTGTTAAGTATTTTATTACCCGCCACATAAAAATTGTGCTTTATAACCTTGTGCAATAGTTTGGTAAAAACCTGAAAATTTGATCCGGGCATCAGACTTCTGCCGTTAAACCACAAGAAACAGGTAAACTACTACTACGAGTATAGATAGTATAACTATTCCATGTACACAAGTAAGATTGGGCATTAACAAAAATCGATTTCTTAAATTACCTTATGACACTGCAATTCCATTTTTTGGAAAAGGATGGGAAGATGCCAGAAATGCTGCTGAGAAGGGTATGATTTTAGTGTATAAATGGCTTCAAAATAACCTCTTAACACTAAATACGAAAAAAACTAAGTGTTTATGTTTTTACAAGACGGCTAAAAGCCAGCCAATACTCACGTCAGATCTCAGGATTCACACGTGCAAGAGTGGCTCAGTATTGGCTTGTAGTTGTTCTACTATCTAGCGAACACATGAGGTTAAATATCTGGGTTTGCTATTGGACGAACGCTTGAATTTTGAATCACACGTTATAACTTTGGCTGGCATTCTGCCAAGAAAAGTGATAGGCATTATGAAAATACTGAGAAGTTCGGCTGATATAAAGATTAAAAGATCAGTCTTTGATCTCGTATTGCATTGGTGTTTGGGGTGGAGCCGCAAAAACAACTATGCTCTGCCTAGAAAGAGCCCAAAGAGCAGTTGTGAAAACTATGATACGCAAACCTCCTTGGTTTTCTACAGATGCTTTGTATCGTGAAATCGAAGTGCTCAGAGTCAGGCAAATTTACATATTAAGCGCTTGTACTTCAACCCACAAAATCATAATAAACTCCAGTATATATCAAACTTAATTAACAAAAAGAGTTTTCAGGCACAAATTGCCAAAAGTAAAATCTAGTTTTGCTAGAAGGTTTCAGACTTATGCATATGGTGCCATTTACAATAACGTCTCAAGATGTTGCGAGATAAGAAATTGCTCACTAAGAGAATGTTCTGTAAGACTTACAGCCTGGTTGAAAACACTAAACTATGAAAAGACTGAATCTATCCTTGTTTCAATTACTGTACGCGCTAATTATTTTTAACTCTTCAGTTTAAAAAAAGTTAGTTTTCGTTAGTTGTTTAATTTTAATTAGGATTTTTTTGAGCCTTTTAGATAATTGTTTAGGAATTGTATAAGTTTAAGTAAATCTATTGATATATTCTTATTTGGTATCCCAAGACACAGGCTTTGCCTAGTTTGAGGACCCCTGGAAAGTCGCATAATTATTAATATTAGATTCACTAACTTGTGTCATTCTTATTTAAGTTTAAATGTCATGTCTTGTTATTGGAATAAATTAATTGTTATTGTTATTGTTACCTACTTAGCTTTATTTCTACATACCTATTCTTTCCTCCCCGTGGGAGTTAGCAATTGTTGCAAACAGATTTATTATTATAATTTAGTTAAAAGACTAATATGTTTTTAGATGATGAAGCGGATACTTCACTTCAAGAAAATATGACTTTGATGATTCGTATGCCCTGCCCGTTCACTACCCGTGTTGGTCCTAGCTCCTTTGCAGAATAGACCATCTGCCTTCCTGCCAGGCAGTTCGTAAAAGGAGAGCACAGGCTTACCGTCACTAACACCGTGACATCTGACTAGGTGGTAGAGTTTCGCAGCAACTCACCTGGATTGGTGCCACCGCCTTACCTATTCCTGCCGCCATAACGTAACGACGTGTTCCAGTTTGGAGGGTAAGGTAGCCGATAAAGTTTAAACATTCGTATTGGTCCAGGCCCCTTTATACCTTACCCTCCGAACCGGATGACGTGTTCCGGTTTGGAGGGTAAGGTAGCCGGTAAACTTACTTTTGCTTGAGGCCTAACATCCCGGCTTCAGGTTGGCAACCCACCATTACCACCTTTGGTGTCTCTAGGCGGCGTGAATTTCCTTCCATCAGGAAATCCGTCTGCTTGTTTGCCTTCCAATATCATAAAAAAAATTGTTGATACTTAAATGATAAGTTTGTATGTATAAGTCTTGTTTGATTGTTGTGCATAGTTCATATTTGAAACTAAGCACTCGTACCCTGTCGCCTCTGTGGTCTAGCGGTCTGGAGTAAGATTCGACTATATCAATATGTGTATATGTGTTCAATTTCAAAAATAAAAGCAACGTTGCCCGGGACCGAACATGTGCCCGGTTGCCGATAGGCTTGCTATCTGTTACATTGTGCGACTTAGGTCTTCAGTTAGTCGTGACACGAGAGATCCCACTAACGCGTTACCGACCGCAAGCATTAACTACGCTCTTTTGTTGTAAAGTCCCAGGTTTGGAATGCATTATGTAATAATGCCGTTATAACTGGTTCTAAGAAAGTGTAGTAGGTGATAAGAAATGTCTTCAGAATTACAAGGTGCTAAACATCAATGTGATGTGCACACACAAATCTTTTAATTTTGACGCAATGCTCGATGGTGAAACTCAACGGAAGATACTAAGACCTCCAATGTCTCAATTTTGATTTTTCTCAAAGAGCGTTCGTTAATTCAATATTATTTTCAGGTCATGGAAAACTCTGAGTATGCAGAGCAACTCGGTAGCAGCAGCATTGTCCTTGACGTCATATTACATTTACAATTATGTATTGCATTATTGAAATGTCTTTGACAGAAAATAAATAAAATATGAATAAAATCATTGATTTTTTATTATAAAAATCACATTGATATTATTAGTAAAGTGGAATATCCTGCTTGCTTTTTTCATTTTGAAACTTGGCTGTATAGATAACTTCTCAACTTCTTCAGCTTACTTGCAATTAAAAAAAAGTAATACAAATGTTAGATGTCGTTTTCAATTCTAGCATACGGTTTAACGCCAATGTTCCCTTTAAAATTGTTAAGTCTGTGAATATAATACTCTTTGGGTATATTATTATTAAACTCTTTGATTGGTTAGAAACTGTGGTTAGACATTTTGAAATTTTTAAAAAGTATTTGACTGTGGAGCTTTTCATACTTGTTTTTGTTTAATAACTACAACTGAATTTTTTATTTTGAAATGACACAAAAAACATAGTTTGTTATGTGCGAAATTTGTAGATATCGTCTCTCGTCGAGTAAACCAACATTTCCATTGAATTAGTCCCGGTGAGCAATCAATTATTATACAATATATTCTTCTATCGCCTCTGTGGTCTAGCGGTCCGGGTGTTGGACTTGACTGCATGAAGTCCCGGGTTCGAATCGCGGGTCGGCTAACAAAAAGAAAATTGGACTTTTCCAATTCTCAAATTAAAAAAATGTTGGTCGGGATTGGAAATGTGCCCGGTTGGCGATATTCTTGCCACCTATCACATTTGGGGGGGTTTTGCCATAATCCCCACGCTTGGCGGGTGGGTTGGGGATCAACAGTAGGATGGAAGTTTCCACAAGGTCGCTGCTGCCCGTCCTGAGTCAGCAATTTAACTTCCACCCAACTTGAAACGGTTTGACCGCCGTTTGTCGGTTGACTGAATAATGAATAATTGCCCATATTTATTTGCTGTTCATATCTAATTCTCTTGTTAAGAGGAAAACAGATAATGAATTAAAACTTCTTTCATTAGGTCTTGGCAGTATAATATACAAGTTTGTGTTTTATTTCACTTTCGTGATCAATTTTGTCCAGTTTGGTCCAATCCAGTATATGTTGGATTTAAATGTGAACACTGGTCCAATCTAATGCGGATAAAATAAATTTACAAGAACCTTATCTATATACCACCGGCACCAATTCCCTAATTTTTTTCGATATCGAAAAAGAATTGGTCAATAATGAACAACCCTATTTTATCTGTGAAATTGATACTTATGTCAAAGCTGACGTTTACATGACGTTTCGTTGGTAAAACAGTGTCATGTAAACTAATTGTTTTTTAAGTACTAAGTCCCGCTTCTTAAAACGTAGTGATTATGATCTCTTTGGTTTTATTCCCAAGATTTCATCTATTATTGGAGTTTACTCCTTAAGAAACGACTTGAGTTATAAGGCCCGGTACGGAAATTTTATTAGGAGTAAAATCAAGTGTAACACCAAAAGTTGAGGCGTTACATAGAAAGAGACAAACATATTTTTTTTCTCCTTCAGGACTGACGATCTCGCCCGAACAAAAGTTCAGTCGCCCCGAGCGGGTTGTCATTCGGCTCCGCCACAGTCGCGAGTTACGTATGACATTGACATTAGTCGAATAACTTAAAACGCAGTCGACTTGTTCGAATGATTTGCGTAGTCGAATAATTAGTATTAGTATTATTCGTAGTCGCGCATCGCTAGCATATAGCAGCATTTTTTATTGTAAATACTAATATACAACGTACATACTCGTAAACAGCAACCTAACCATCAAGTTTTAATGTTTTGATTTTTCGATATAATATATCATAATTATTATTCGTAAGGAGTAAACTCCAATCGTGCGTCGTAGCTGACACACACACTTTTTTATTATATTATGTATTATTATATTAACATTAGAATTACCATTTTGAATTGCTTCTGTAGTCTAGCGGTCTGGCGTTGAACTTAACTTCTTGATGTCACTTGTTCGATCCCCAAGTTGGCAACATTTTTTTTAGAAATGTGTATTTTCCATTTTAATATTATAAATGACGTTGCCCGGGATTGGACTAGTGCCCAGTTTTGGCGATAGGCTTGCCACCTATCACATTGTGGAACTTAATGTCTTCGGTTAGTCGTGGTTGCTCTGGTTGTACCTCTATCTACTTCTTCAGGGATACGGGCGTGGAGATATAAATTATTATTGAACTATACTGTATTGAAATATTTTATACTAATACGAGTATGTTGGTCATTATCTTGATAACACATATGAAACCCTTAACTCTACTATAGGTACATGTTATATGCTATTGTCATATTCCAAAATGTTCCGGTCTGACTAGCTTACATAATATGTTTTATACCAACTTAAAAAGGAGAAGGTTGTTGTTACTAGGTACCATACATATGTTTTTATGTATGACACAATTTCTCCGTCATTTTGAATTAATTTTGAAACAACTTATTATTTGAAAAAAGCGATCCCATTTTCCAGCATGTCTAGCTCTGATTAGTTACCTGCCATATTTTTAAAACAAGGATAAACCTAAATTTTACGTTAATCTAAATGACAGTTGAAATTGAACTCTGTCCTTAACAAAACTGCCTACTTACTGACATCTCACTAGATTCTAGAATATCACTGGACAGATTAGAACGTATTAAGAATTAACTATTATTCTTTTATTGAATAAGAAAGATTAAGTTGACAGAAAAGACATCACTAGTTTTTGTTGTAAATGTCTACGGGTTAAACTTTTAAAACTGTAGGCATAATCTGTAATGTTTGTTGTATAAAATATCGTAAGTAACGAAGTAAAAAATCCAGAATATAAGAAAGTTATTATGATGCAAAACCCCCAATATTACATTAATACTTTTGCTTTTTATTACGCCAGTATTAAACAATATGGCCTAGCTCACCAGCACCAGCGCACATCACATCGTTCCGCAGACAACTGCGAACTGAGTGTACGCCGATAGGCGATCGTGTGGATGCACCTACAATCATGGCCCGAACTTCCTTTGTTGATTGTCCGAGAAACCGATGCAGCGGCGATTACGCTCGATTACAACTATCATGGCCAATCACAGGTGGTAACACCCTCTACACGATCGTAAACGTCTGTCACGGGCCATCGTGACCCACGGTAAAGAGGCATCACATTAGTTCATTATAATGTCGTACATTCGATGGTTATTTCAATTTGAATACGATTTTCTGTACAATCATAGTTACGTCTCACTATTAATGTGGCGTATCTTTATCATTACAATAAAATCTATTCAAATTACACAGATAACAAGTCTCACGAAATAACACTTACCATACGTTTGAAGTACTGGATTCTAAACCAACAGCCAGACCTTCAAACAATTCATGAATAGAGAGGGCCAAAACAATGAGCAATCCTCTCAGCGCTGACGTGACGTCATCTGCCGTATGTGTGGGCATATGGCTGTGTCCGTGGTTGTGAGAGTGTGAGTGACCATGGCTATTTTCAGGGTCCTAAAAATCATTTTCTCAATAAGTAATAGCAATTATCGATTACCGCTAATAGGTTCAAATATCCTCTGCCAGTAGGGAGGTTATTATGAGAGATTACGTTATTTTTTATTTGAGTGGTATGTCAGTGAACAATGCAATCTCATGATGGCAAGAGACAACCAGTTATAAAACCAGAGCGACGCAGTTATAATATCTGTGATGTGTAAGGATCAAGACACCACAGATATTATAACTTCGTCGCTTTCCAGTGGCCCCGTAAGGCCTGAGCAAGGCCGGGCCGGAATATGATGTTGACATTATGGCAGCTGGAGTAGCTAATGCGGTGAATCCCTGCCTGGGCAAGTTGCTGCACGGCATACTGGCACCAACACTTTTTGATAATGACCTATTTGACCTTTGCTCGACTCACAAGATCTGCAAGCCCAACACGGAGCAAATAAGTAAATTATTGCCAAAATAAAGTAAAACCGAGAAAACTGCAGGGAAACTGAGAAAAACCACACTTTAGTTTTGTCCATATAAACTGTTAATGTCAAACTATACGAAGTTCGCTGGATCGGCTGAATTAATAAAAAGAATTGTAGTTGTGTGATTTGTAAAGCAGTAACTTGTTTTTATTTATTTGTCTCAGTCAAGAGCGGACGATAAAATAGTATTATGATACCTTTTCTTTTTTTATAGAAGATGGGTCAATGAGGTCCGCGGTGGAATTGGTGACGCTGGCGCCCGCACGGCTTCGGCGCACGCTAAGGTTCCGCACGAAAGGCTCGGCTTTAGCGTTCTTCTTCTCTCGTTGGTTGATATACAGATGTACCAACTCTTCCACCAAATACATTATGAAGAACCCGGAGCACATCAGCAGGAACGCCAGAGGGAACTCGAAGTCTCTCAACAATCCATCACCTGAAATGAAAAATAAATTGTCACCAAACAATTACCTAAACAACATAGGAGTCGGCGATATCTTGTACCGCCAATGGAACGGGAGGGCTCCGGCTCCATCCCCTCGGTAATCTGTATCGGACCTCAGTGCCCAACATCACAGTCAGATACTTCTTTTCGAGTTTCGACGTATTTTCCAGCAACTCCGGAAAAGGAGTAGGTTTTAATTCGACTCGGTGTTTGTCAATAGTATACATATAATATTATATTGTATATTTATTTATTATAGTAGCATAGCCAACCGATTTTGATGGTTCACTTTTCGAAAGATAAGTCATCATTCCGAGGTGGTTGCAGATGAATGTAGTCGTTATCCGTCGAGTGCTTTTTGAGTCATACCTAATACAGCAAAAATGTATAAGTATTATTAAGTACCTAAAACTGTATCTTCCGAAATAAGGATTGAAGAATTCATGGAAACCGTTTTTTAAGTCGCTTAAAACTTACCTTCACCTTGTTTTTATTTAATGGCTGTACTTGACGTGTATTGGTTAAAAACATCATAAAATAAATTTAAATAAATGTTTAAAATAAATGCTGAATTGTTAGGAATAAGACGTTATATACTTAGACTTACATACCTCACCTGTTCCTCTCGTCTTAAGTCTTAAGTTTTTAGTCACCGCCAAGGTAATATTTGGAAAGTAAAGCAGGTCGTAAAGATACCTTCGTATCTGTACCTACTGGACGTAAGAAAACCTGTTCACAGATTTGCATTCATCACAATAAAGAAGATATTAGGTATTCAGAGACGAGATATTGACGTTTTATGTATTTGTATGACATGGTGGCACGAGGCTGCATAACCGATTTTTTAAATCCATTCAAACTTTATTATTCGTACAAATGAAACACAATGTATCGTACCTATCTCACACACACACACACACACACACAACCGCACAAAGTTAACGTGTGGCATGGCGCGGCGCGCGGGCAGCGGCGCGTCACAGTCCAGACCATCCAGACAATGGCCAAGCGACACGCACTGAATACATTCGTTTAGTGTTTGATATCTATCGAGGATCTCACTAAACTATTTCTGTTATTTGTTTAAGGGCTTTGCTGCCACGTGGATATTTTTTTATGATATTGGAAGGCAAACAAGCAGACGGATTTCCTGATGTTAAGAAATTCACGCCGCCTAGAGACACCAAAGGTGGTAATGGTGCGTTGCCAACCTGAGGCTGGGATTTTAGGCCTCGAGCAAAAGTACGTTTACCGGCTACCTTACCCTCCGAACCGGAACACGTCATGACGTTATGTCGGCAGGAATAGATAAGGCGGTGGTAACAATACGGGCGAGTCACTGCTAAACTCTACCACCTAGTTAGATGTCACGATGTTAGTGATGGTGAGCCTGTGCTCGCCTTTACGAGCTGCCTGGCGTGGAAGGCAGATGGTCTATTCTACAAAGGAGCCCGGACCAACACGGGGAAAATACAGAGAAGGAGCTCGGGCGCGCGTATATTTTTCTGAATCACTTACGTCCGCTCCTTCCAGCTATGCTCTTATCGATACATTTATTTTATGGTAGTGATCAGCGAACAGGTATACGGCCGAGGACGGTAATTTTTAGAAGCTGGAAGGATTACCACTAATCTTTATTGTAATTTTGATTACTACGAAACGGTGTCAACGAGGACTTGTACACGGCCGCACCCTGCTATGATTTAAAGCCACACTGGCCAGAGATTGACTCGATGACATGATGGCTTGTAATCGACAGTGATCGCCTCTGAGTCGGCTTTTCAAACAATCACCAAAGGAAATTCAGGCTCTGATTACCGGTGCGTCCACATAATCGCCAAATAGTCAGTTCTTATTTGTTTGCCAAACGCAGCGAACGTTCGCGTTTGATGGAGTAATAAAAATAGGCAGCTGTAGTGTTAAGTTGGGGTTTTGCATTATAACTAGTCTATATTCTGGAATACTTATTAACTGTTATTTAAAATCATACAATAAACATTACGATTATCATTGTCTATATTTTTTTTTCAGTCAACTTAGTAATAGGTATTTATCTGATCTAAATTCTTGTTAGTTTTAAATTCGTCTAGTGAGTTTTTTTACAAATAAGTCTACTAAAAATTAGGTAAGCTCTCGGCTTAAGCCACGGACCTTGTAGAGCCCTGATTAAAAATTCACGCTCAAGGCTATTTGTAACTCGCGGGCTAATTTTAATACAAAATAAGTTTGAGGAATTATTTAAATGACATATTTATAATAGATTACTAAAGGGCAATAAGAATAAATACAATCAATAAAATGTTGTAGGCAATTTTGGTAAAAACAAACTTCAATTTAAATATTGTGTCGTCTATTTATGCGAAAATCTTTGTTTTGCCTTGA
Source organism: Calephelis virginiensis (assembly GCA_002245475.1). Classification (NCBI taxonomy): domain Eukaryota; kingdom Metazoa; phylum Arthropoda; class Insecta; order Lepidoptera; family Riodinidae; genus Calephelis; species Calephelis virginiensis. Next base: position 198,308 of record NJDC01007953.1, on the reverse strand, counting down.
TTTAATAGTGATCACCTGATCAGATCTAGACTTGCTAGCAATGGGATTACGTCGGACGTAGATTTGTTTTTCACATAATATTTTTTTTAAATCCGTTCAAAATGTCGGAAAAATTGTGTATTACACATATTAAAAAGATATTATATAGAAGCAGTGTATACAACCTCCTCCTTTTTTAAGTCTGTTAAAACTGATGTAAGCAAGTCAAACCGGAACCTGTTCATACATAAATATGTTAGTATTGATGGGCTATATATGGTAGAGTTAAGGGTTTTGGTTCGATATGTGTTATCATGATAATGAACAAAACATTTTTTGTAAAACACTGCAACATAAAATGCTATTAACAAAATACAGTTGTTAACGATGTCTGTTAGAAATTTATAGACTCAAAAATCTAACATTCCATGTTTACAATTGCAACCTCAAATATATATCGCCTCTTTGGTCTAGCAGTCCAGCGTCGAACTTGACTTCTTGAGGTCTTGGGTTCGATTCCCGAGTAAGACAACAAAACAACGTGTATTTTCCATATGTGCCCGGTTGGCGATAGGCTTGCCACATGTCACATTGTGGTACTTACTGTCTTCCCCTAGTCGTGGGTTCCTTGGTTGTGCCTCTGCCTACCTCTTCGGAAATATGGGCGTGAATATACGTTTTTTTAAATACATATAAATAGATCATTAAAAAGGCAGCCCACATTAGACCGTAAAAGGTGATACATCCTAAAATACATAGTTGTCGCCTTTATAAATTAAAGCGTGATATTGTAGTCTATTTTGTTTACTGGTTGTTTGGAAGAAATCGCTTATTAGCGATAAAACCGCCATTTGTATAAATTATCTATTTGCTGTTGTAATAGTTGTAGTACTTTTAATATGTTTTTGTTGTACAATAAAGAGTTTTATTATTATTATTTTTTTTTTTCTTGATAATTTTTAAAAACAAAAAATTTAAGAAAAAAGTTCAAAAGACAAAAAAATGTAAGAAATTTAATTTTGTCTGCATTTTTTTTAAATCGTGTCATTCTTTTTTTTGTTTTTGTATAAACTTAAAGTTAACGTAAACTTAAACTTATAAACTTAAACTTAAAGTCCTACTTATGTGACCAAAAGTCGAATACTTAAGAAGAGTTGCATCCACAATCTGGATGTATTCTTAGAGTATAGGTAACCATTATATATATTTTAATTAGGCACAAAGATTGTAGGAGGAATTGGCAAACATTCAATTTAAAGCAGACATTTAGTAAGCAATGTCAGTGTGTAACTAGCAATATCAACGTCTTCGAAATATCAACGTCTTCGAATTCTTAAGCCTCAGAAAACCAAATGACGACGGTAAATCAAGTTAGCATTGATTTTTTATATATAACTCTTTATTGTACACAACAAGCTTATCTCTAATAAAAGAAATTTCTTCCAGCCAACCCGTAAAAGGAAAGTACAAAATAAAATAAGTAGACTTGGTGTACAGATATGTAAACTACTAAATATATACTATTGAATGAATTAAAACACATAAAATAAAAAAAAAATAACAAAACAGATAAACAACATTAAACTAAACATATACCTAAAGTAAAATTATATAAACGAATTGAGAATCTAAGCTATGTCAAAGAAATGCTCTTTTAGATGTTTCTTGAAAAAATCAAGAGTTTCACAGCCACGAATAACAAAAGGTAAGGAGTTCCACAATCTTACAGCATGGACTGTGAATGAATGGGAATATGCAGCAGAATGACTAGAAGGGTATCGCAACAAAGTACTTACATTTGAACGACAAGGCAAATCACGAGAATGTAAGAATTTAAATGAGTTACGAAGATAATTAGGAGGAAACTGATTAAAAAGAATTTTGAGAAGCAAGCAAAGAATGTGAAATTGTCTACGTTGTCTAGTCGGAAGCCATTGAAGCTTAGACCTATATTCAAAAACTTTTATGTTAAAAACTGTTGAGTAATTTAATAAATATATTTTTTAACGCTCTGGCTACTGCATGGTGTTCAAGCGAAGCAGAATGCAAAATCCCCATTATTACCCTTTTTAAATTGCTACCATATAATTTTGACATAAAATATAAATAAGTTACGATGTCTGTCTCGGACGGATGACAACTAACAAATGAGGAATTTTCTCGATCGTGTGGACGGTAGCGCAACCATAGAGGCGATCATGGCATATTTTGTTATTGGGCATCATAGCCCATGTTAAAGAGGCGGCGTTACATTCAAGAGAGTACATGACTCTCTTGAATGTAATGCCGCCTCTTTAATGATCGCTCGTTCGATGTCTACTCACGTTATACCATCATTTTCTATACCTTATCTCATCACCTGAGGTCAGCACAGTTTGTTTCTTTCTTCCATTAATTTCCATTGGCCTTTAGCTCTGCAGTCACTCCTTTCAGACACAATATGTCCTTCCTCACACAATTCATCCACAGTTTGCCCAACCTCTCGCTTTATATTCGTCCAAATTCAAGGTTACTATTTTTTTGTAACATGAATTTAATCCCTTCTCATCACATTCTCTTACCATGCTAGTCGGCTTCCTCTAATCTTTTCATTCTGTGGTACTACTTTTAAATTTCTTTTATGTAGGTACTCAATTCGTATTCCACTTATTCTTGTAACTCCACACATCCTCCTCAATATCCACATTTTATGCAATTTCCCTCTCCTTATCGGCCTGGCATTTCGATCCATACAACCAGTCAAGACAACAGTAGCGTTACTCTTGAATCTCGATATTATGCGGATTGGAAAATGGAATCGTATTTGTCATTTTAGATACTTTTGAACACAACACTAGCGGATTATTAACATTTAGTTACAAAATTAATTTTACGAATCCGATAAAATAATTAATTGTTTATTATTAGGTAACTAAATGTTAATGATTCGTCGGTGTTGTGTCCAAGAGTAACTGAAATCACATTCTCGGTCCCAATTTCCAATATTGCATGAATCAAGCTTCAAGAGTACCCTACTAGTCTAAGAATATATATCTGTATTTGCCCCTTTAATTAAGAGGCATTTTGGATCGTATATGACACCTGGTACTTGTCGTCATTTCAACAATCCTGAGCCAATCCTATTCAAGAATTTAAAAAGATTTTTGTAAAACAAAAACAACAAGGCAATAAAGGCTAGCCGGTCACTGTCCGATAACTTTTTTTATGATTCCGTTATGCAACGCGGGCACGGAATAACTAATGGCGCGAAGGTAGGTAACGTGCTACGGTAAACAAATAAGAATTCAGGTTTTCCCGCGCTCTCTAGGTACGTGCTTCGTTTTATACACATGTATATTGAAACTAACCGAACCGTTGTGCCGCGGTGGTACGTTAGTAAGTACTGTACCGACGGCTTCTTCATTTTTTCTTTCTATCAGTTCTGGAAACAAGCGATTGTCTGTAAAGTTGATTTACAGACGATAGTTGAACGTGATAACGTCATAAGAACGGAGGCCGATTGTGCCTCTTTGTCGCTCGTTTCGAGCTCTCGCTTGCACTTCTAGCATTAAATGGCACGCCTCAGAGCGAGGTAACGTCGCATGAGTCACGTCTTTTGGTGTGCGCAGCCAGCTCCATCGAATTATAAGAAGTTATCTCGTCAAAAATTCAAACTCGCAAAACCATAAAAGCGGTAACTACCTACCTACTTAAAAGCTGTTATAATAAAACAATACAATTTACTAGGTTTTTTATGATATACATTTGCGCCTATATCTCTGAAGAGTATGGCAGAGGTAAAAATGCATATTGAGTCTCTTTGTAATAGAATTAAGAGGTTTGTTTATGTTTTAAGAAGAATTAGAGAAGTGACAGGCTTAAATGCATCTCTATTAGCTTATCATGGATAAGTTTCCTCTGTTTTGGCATCCCCATTTGGGGAAATTCTGTAGAAGTGTATAAGAGCGATATGTAATGTTAATCACATTCATGCAAACCACTTTTTAAGTCACTCAACATTTTACCTTTACCTTGTTTATATATTTTGGCAGTATGTGTATTTGTTAAAAAACACCATCGTTTGTTTCAAACAAATGCTGAACTGTTAGGGAATTCACATTTTAGAAATAGTGAAAAGTTGCAAGTGCCTTGTCAAAGACTTTCATGCATTACCATTCGTGTATATAATCAAATAACTGATAGTTTCTAATCATTGCCACTAAAAAGATTTCGATAAAAGCTTTTCGACTGGCTTTTAGATAAAACGTATTATAGTGTAGATGACTTACTTGCAGAGAGGATTCATTGATAAGATACATATATAAATATTAACAAATATAAATATGAAATGTCTTGGTTGCCGAGGAGTTTGTTTCTTCTCCTGTCTGGCTAGGATTGGAAACGGTGGTAGTGTATGGTAGATAGGGTAAAACTCGATCGTTAAAATTTTTGCTTAAATTAATTAGTGCTAACCTATATGTTTAAACGAATTTATATGTTAAAATATATAAATAACAAAAATAAAAAATACAATATATTTAATTAAATTAGATATTTGCACACCACAATGTGGTAAAATATGTTGGTATGAAAAAGTATTCTGTAACAACTTTTAAACACACATATTCCGCAAATAAATAAATTTCATTTCATTTCAGATTACCCACGATTAACCGCTTAGTTACGAACGATTAGTTACTTAAGACCTACAATGTCATAGCAAGCCTATCGTCAGCTAGACACTTATCCAATCCACGGGCAAGGTTGCGTTAATTTGAAAATTGAAAAAACATTGTACTTAATTGTTAGGACCGGGATCGAACCTAAAGCCTCAATGTGAAAATATTGTGGTCTCAGGTTCGATGTAAGTAATAAAATGTAAGTGCCCATGCCAACTGCAAAGCCAAACCATTAGACCATAGAAGTGATCTAGGATTGTAATGATTTATTTTAATACTCGTAATAGTAAAATTAAAAGTGTGTAATAAATCCAGATTCCAGACAATGCCTATACACATATTATAACAGAGCTAAAAACCATGTCGATTACTTTAGTTTTTAAATAAAGCCACAGACAGATACACAGCCATACATGCATGCACGCCCGCACGCACACACTCACATGTGCCATTGCGGGCGCGCCTAAGTACCCGCATACACACTCACACTCGTGAAACTTATACCATATAGGGTCGTTGTGCCTGATCGCGTCCACTTAGTGGAGTTTGCAGGTTTGAGGTAAAATATAAAAATGTTCTGGATCTAGTTTTGAATTAACTAATAATGTAACCCATTCGTAGTATAGCCTATTTTAGGATGAAGTTAAGTTTTAGTCTAGTGATTATTTTTTAATAAATAAAATAACCGAAATAAGGCGATTTACCCAGTTCGCGTCCACCAACTTTTAAAGGGGTTAAGGGGAGATTTTATTAAGAAATTTGAAAAAAACATTGGGTTTCAACTATTACTGTATAAAATACATATGTTAACGCCTAGTCCCTTGCTGGGTTGGCAGAGAATATCAAGTACCAAGTTTTACTAGCTCCCTCACAATAATTACTTTTTTCATACAATAAAAAGCTGGTCGTGGAGATTGTGGTGACAAGAGTTGGCCGTGGGTAAAAATTGACCATGGAAAGTCAACTTAGGTTTTCCCAGGTAACTAAGTACATCTATTCACATTCGCAATATATGTCCGTACTGGCAATCTTTCATCTGCCATTCTCACAACATGAATGAACCAACGAAACATGCCCTTACTCATTATTGTACCAACACTTTTTTAATCCCACTCTTTCTCGGATCTCACTGATACGAATGATGTCAATCAAACTATCTACCCCTGTTAAAAGCACTACCTGGACAAACAAACTCATTTGTTTATTACAGCACTAATACGTCTACTAAAACTCTTGAATACGTTTTGGCTACATCTCTTTCATATGCTATTTTGGGTTCATTTCGTATTCAAATGTAGATACGCCTTTTTCTTTGTAATCAACATTCATTAGTTCATTACTGTTTGCAGCTCAGATGATTTGGAGCCCAAAATTACATCATCGATTGTTTACATCAGACAGGTCACCACTAGGTCATATAATTTTTCTGTTTTTATTCAAATATCTTAATTCTAGAATACAGACATTTAAAAATATTTAGTAGATTTTGTTGGATAAGTAAATTTGAAAAGATGGTAGTAAGTAAATTTTCTTTTATAGATTTCACATCAAGCACGTCCATTTCACAAAAAAATTTAGTTTCCTTAAAATTTTTTCCTAACTATTATTACCTATCGTGTTCCCTCTTTCATTCTTGAAATGCTTTTTATCTCTAATGAAAACATCGTCATCCGAGATAGAACATGTGCCCGGTTGGCAATAGGTTTGCCACCTATCGCATTGTGGAACTAAGTATCTTAGGCTAATCGTGCGTGTCCTAGTTGCACCTATGTCAAGTTCTTTGTGGAATACGAGCCTGAATATGCTTTCATAATTGTCTTTTTGTATTTAAAATTTATCATACAGCTGCTTGTGTGTTGAGTGGAAGAAGGCAGAAAAAGTTCAATGCGCTTGTTCCCTTCCGGAGCGGTGGTGGGTACTAGTCCCGATGGGATGATGCAATGCACTCTACCGACTACCACCTATCTAAAACTGTCTGATTAAATTTTATAAAACAGTTACGTAAGACTTAGTATTTAAATAAACAAGTGGACGCAAACTGGTATATAGTATAATCCGTCCATCCAGTTTGCGTCCAGGTAAATTTCAACATATATATCTTTTTCTATTACCATAATTAAGTGGACGCAAATTGGCTATTTAAATTAGCATACTAATAATGGTAAAAATAAAATAAAACGCCATCCTTATGACATATTTCTTTACATTAAAATAAAGGATCAAGTTAGAAATAGAAAGATGAGTTTGCGTCCACCCTGGACGCAAACTGACCATTTCGTAATATTGGTATACCAGTTCGCGTCCACCTCATTTTAACTCGAAAAAATAAAATAATCAATCAAAATCATCAATATTTTTATTCTTTTAATCATCTTCAAGGCCTAGGAACGAATACAATCTTTAATTAAACTTAAAACATTGAAAAATTACTTATGAAACGCGCGTTCACTATTTTTTACTAAAATTATGGATATTTACACAACTTTTTTATATAGGTAAGATTAATTACTTTTTTTAAACAGGAAAAATTATGCGAACAGTTATTTTGTCTATGTATGTATGTTCCTAATATATTGTATAATAGGCAGGATCGACTTTTAATTTCCCTAATTTGTTAGTACACTTATTTTTAAGGATTTTTTAAACGGTGTCCGCGAAATGGACGCAAACTGGGGCGTGGACGCGAATAGGCTCACATACCCTAGGCATTGAACCACCGACAACGAGGGGTTTTCCGAGGCTTAAAAATGTATTCAACTACGAAGTTGTAGGTAAAAGTGATAGACTTATAAGGCCCTTTTTGAATAAAAGGTATATTATTTTCCTGTAATTTTCTTATCAATACAAATTTTAAGTGTTTGTTTACCAATTGTTGACGCGAACAAGTGATGACAAGTGACAATTTAAAATCTTATAAGATGTTTGATTGGTGAAAAATTCCCGCCGCCGAAGAAAAGGCGCGCGTAGGTACCTATCACGATCATGTCACGACCTGTATATAATCAACGACGATGACTATTCTGGTGATGAATACAATGTTGATAATCAGCTGATGCTGATGCTGACATTCGCATCATCCCTCGTGGATAGTCCCCTAAATTTACGCTAAGCCCTTTGCAGGTTAGGCAGAGAGTTTCGAGTGTCAAGTGTCTACCCTATATATAGCCTAGCAAGACCTATCTAGCGTCCTCTTAGCGAGGAAACTTATCATTAAAAATAACATACCTACGTTATAATATTGTTACTTACTAAAAGTAATTGACACAAAATTCCTCTCTGTCGGTTTTTAATAAGTTTAAGGAAAAATATAATGAAGAGCGCAACTGGTTCGTACAACTTGCAACAAAGCGTGTTCGTAAAACTACCGCGAGGCTGATCACGATCTGGGTTTTTCAAAAAGATGCGTCCAAGTAATTACCGACTGGTGAAATCCCCACCGCGCTGCATGTAAGGCGCCGCGTCCTGACGCTACCGGTAACCCCCGCCGGTAACCCCCGCCGGTAACCCCCGCCGGCAGCCCCCGCGTTTGTTTGCGCTCTCCTTCGAGTACTGCCTTCTGATATTGTAACAAGCTGCTCGTAAGACGCTCAAAATGATGACCTAGACATTTGCGTCAGCTGATCCAGATTGGTGCCGCCGTCTCGGCTACTCCTTTCGCCAAACTGCCAACGCTCGCCACTCTTGTGTTCTACTCCACATCATTACAATCTTTGTTATCTATCGGTGATGAGTATGTAAGATATACTACTAAGTACTATCAAAATCAATCGCCTTCCAATCTTATACAAATACCGTCATCTTCAAATACCGGGAATATTAGAATAAGATATCAGAATTTACCATATAAATAGGAATATAGAGGTCAATGGAATTTACAGTCGCACTCAGAGACGTCAGACGTCAACTATCTTTTAATCAGTCATTAAGTTGACATTTTCAATGTTAATTGACATCTCTGGTTACGCCCTTTAAAGAGTTATGTTTATCACTAAATCAAATTTAGAGTAGGTAGATATGAACACGAAATCAGCGTAGGTAACAAAAACTACTTGATTCTTATATTACCTATACTGTCTAAGCGTAAAAAATACTAGTCAAATAAAAAAGTAATCTATCTATAACATATATATCCCCGATTTCCCATTGCCATCGCAACACGCCTAAACGGATGTATAATTTACGAAAATCGAGAAAACTGCAATGGAATTGAGTAAAACAATGCTTTAATCCTTGGACACCGTTAGTATCTGTTTATATCGAGCGATAGGTACAATGTCCGCCCCGCAGTCCGCCCGCCCGTAAATAGTTCGGATGAGAATGACAGTCGATAGTTCAAAAAATGAGATTCTTTGATTTCTATTTAATAACAAAATGTAAATTTTCTTTTACTATAAAAGTATTTTAAGACACGTCACGGACTGCCTTATCAAAAAAAAAAATAACCAAAACTAAACAGTAAAACATAATATTATATTTAATAATTAATATCTAATTCTAATATATATAAATCTCGTGTCATAATGTTTGTCCTCAATGGACTCCTAAACCACTTAACCGATTATAATAAAATTCGCACACCATGTGCAGTTCGATCCAACTTGAGAGATAGGATAGTTTTAATCTCAATTTATCACGGGCGAAGCCGCGGGTAACAGCTAGTATATAATATAATTTCTCCCCGTGTTGGTCCGTGCTCCATTGCAGAATAGACCATCTGCCTTCCTGCCAGGCAGCTCGTAAAAGGCGAGCATAGGCTTATCGTCACTAGCACCGTGATATCTGACTAGGTGGTAGAGTTTCAGGTGGCAGATAGGTGGCAGATTGGTGCCACCGCCTTACCTATTCCTGCCGCCATAACGTAATGACGTGTTCCGGTTCAGAGGATAAGGTAGCCGGTAAACTTACTTTTGCTCGAGGCCTAACATCCCGGCCTCAGGTTAGCAACGCACCATTGCCACCTTTGGTGCCTCTAGGCGGCGTGAATTTCTTACCATCAGGAAATCTGTCTGCTTGTTTGCCTTCCAAATTCATAAAAAAATATTTTGGATTAAGTATTAAAAATCAGTCTTGATGTGACCAAATAGAAATAATCACATTATTAAAAAAATAAAAAATCGGTAACAACTATAAAAAAACAACATTATTAAATTACAGTTATAATTTAAAACGAATTAATTCAGACATTGTTATAAAATAGACCTGCTTGAAAACATGTCATAGAATATTTTAATATATATAGGTACTTCACAATAGATAAAATCACAATTTTTAGATAGATTCAATCAAGGTTGGTGCGTTCAACGAAATAAAATTGTCCTAAAAATAATAAAAATATTAGTCTAAAATCATAACGCAAGCGTCATGTCATAATATGACTATTTTAAAAGTTCACAAGTGTTATTAAACTATTTCTCAAGTTTTACGTTTTACCAATAAAAGGTGTAAAATAAGTTTAAATCTGTGTGACCCGTTAGCACTCCGAACGCAACGAAAAAGTAGTTGCAGCCGACCACGGGAATTACGTACAGTTTAATTTTTTACTCGGTACGGGCTACGTGAGTCGTTGGGAATAATTTTAATTAATTTTTTTAGTTCCAACCGACCATGTGAGTGGATAGGAATGTTTTGCGTGGTCCGTTGCAACTCAAAACGGATCACGTGAGTCGTTGGGAATAACACTAACATTTATGCCATAGCCACTTACCGGGATCCTCGCTATAAGCACAAGTTTTTTTACGTCAATTACTGAGGAAAAGATAAAAGAAGACATCATGAAGATTCATAGAAATACCGAAGATATCGTGGATTCCCAAATAATGTCACCAAGTCACGAAGGAGCAAAGAGAATGAGAATGATAGGTTGCGCGGAAACAGACACGGAACAGCCAGGTACCTCAGGTACAAGACCTAAGACCTGCCTAAAAATTGATCTTGCCATGATGCTCGAATTATTAAGTGAAGATGAGAGTCATGATTCGTCGGAAATTATCAGCCCTAATGCGATTCTCAAAAAGGAGTTACTTGCTTTTCGCAATAAGAAGCGAGTTAATGTAGATGAGAGTCCTCTTAAATGGTGGAGTGTTAATCGAAACGAGTTCAAACTGTTATCTAAAATAGCACATAAATACTTATCAGCTCCACCAGCCAGTGTTCCTAGTGAACAATTATTTAGTAGCGCTGGGTTAATTATTAACGTATATTAATACGACCCCTTGCGAAACAGTCTGGATCCCGAAAAGGCAGCCATTCTACTTTTTATCAAATATAATGCTCCCTTATTTAAATTTAATTACTAAAATGTATAATTAGTACTAAATAGTACTTGACTTGCTACTTTATAATTAAAATAATAAATAAAGATATATGATTACTGATTATTTGACTTTTCTTTTAAATTTTTCTCCCAAAACTTAAGATTTTTGTACAGATCCGCTTCCGCATCCGCATCCGCGGTTGTTTGCCCCCTGGAATCCGCATCCGCATGTGAAAAAAATCTGCATCCGCAACAACCCTGGTATAAACTAGCGTCTGTATGAAAATAGAATACTGGTTTATTACATTACCGTGGTTTGAAACAGGACGCAAGAAAATTGACAATTGAGACACATACGAGTAGGATTTACATTATACCTACTCCGTTTTCATATTGTAGGTAACGTGTGTCACGGGCACTGGGGGTCTACCTTAAGCTTTGACAAAACAGTTTTGTCAAAGATCCCTTAGTTATAAAGATTTATTAATTTGTTTTTATTCGATATGCATTTCTCTAGTTAGTCATTTTCGTCGTCATATTAAGTCATACTAACTAAGGTCATATATGAAGCGGTGGCACCCTTATTGAAATAAAAATATTTCTAACTATTAAATTTAATAAAAAACTAAAATGAATTTTTGCCACACTACGTTCTACCACTACTAATATTTTTTTAGTAAAACAATATTAAATGAAAAAAGCTGTGTGTGTTTGTGTGTGTGTGTGTGTGTGTGTGTGTGTGTGTGTGTGTGTGTGGTGTGTGTGTATGTGTGTTCGTGCGTGCGTGCACTCTGTATTAAGAAAAAAGAAATGGCTTATGATGTGTAAAAGTATAACTTAAAAAACAAGTTAATTATAGAAAATGAGGAATTGAACAAAATAACTTGCATGTCTTAGACATAAAACAGGCCTAAGACAAATAAAAAGTTAAAGGCTTAAAATATTATGCAAATGACTAAGTAAAAATAAATAAACAAAAAATAAAATAATCCTTTTCTGTTTTATATTTAACTAGCCGAACCTCCGAACTTCGTTGCGCTTGACATTAACAGCTATCAATAGTTTGTATCATTAAAGCATAGTTTTCCCCATGTTCTCAGCAAATTTCCCCGTTTTTTCTTTATATAACCCTTTTTCCCTATCCCTTTTTTCTTTATTATTAAACAGTTAAAAAAAATAATTAGAAAAAGTATGCAATAATCTAAAGTATGCAATAACCTATCTTTCGAAATATGACATGAGTATCTGTCAAAATAGTCTATCTTTACTCTGTCATTAAACCTTGCAGCCTTAAGGACTATCTTTATACCAGAGATCAACTTCAAGATACTTTAATCCATCTTTACTCCATTTACATTAAAACAGAATTTGCATAATGTCAAGTACCTACTTAAACATCTGAAAACAGTTAAACTTGCTATAATGTACGTTTATTAGTAAGACGGCTACTGTCTTGGTGTGTACCTGCTGTTTGATGACGAGGCGGCCGGATATGTGTACCTGTACCTGCCTCCTACCACACGGTCGCGGGCCGCAGTGTGTCACGTACATGCACACTAGGGTTGTTGAGGAAATGATTATGAGGAAGAGGAAGAAGAATTGACACACACCAATTTAGAGGATGCGGATGAGGAAGAGGATATTTTTTGAGGAAGAGGATGAGAAAGCGGAAGAGGAAGAGGATGTCAGGAATTAGGAAATTATAAATACTAGCATACTTAACCCAAAAGCTGCTATTTTGTCTGTACATAACCTGGTACATACACACAAAAAAATTAAGGCATTTCCAGTGGACCTAACTATGAGTCTAGACCATTCTCAAAATATACGTCATAAACATTAAAAAATAATCAAATTAAGTCAGCAGTTAAGGAGGAGTTCAGTAACGTACACTACAGACAACGCACACAAAAAAGATAACTGAATGATACAATTAAATTTTGAAATTAAAATGAAAATAAGAATGCAGCCTTTATTTCTTTATTAATTTCCTAACTCGAATATTATTAATCAAAATAAGAAAATTGAATACTAATCAAAATTAATTAGGTACAGAGTAGTTAATTTTTATAAAAAGTAATTAGAACGCTGTTTCCCCTGACAACCGGTTTCTTAGCTCATTACACCAATCCAGCATTGCTAAAAAGTAGTTCGCTGTGGACACTCGATGGAGGAAAATATAGGTATTGCCGTACAACTCCATAAAGCTCCGAATATTTTGGATTCCTTGTCCATCATAGAGGGCTGTCCTCATGAATATTAATGTAGTTATTGAATAGTAACTTTAGTACCACGCATCTACCTTTTATTGGTAAACTTTCAATTTCATTGTCATTATAATACGGTTTAGTGACTAGCATTTCGGCTAATATTGAATCTACAATCTTTCGCAGTGCAGGTGCAGTAAAATTCCCTTTAAATTCCTCTTAAATTTTGAGGAAGCGATAGCGGTAGAGGATTTTTTTACTTTTTTTATGAGGATGCGGTAACGGTTGAGGAATTCAAAATTTTGCGGAACTTCCGCATTATGAGGAAGCGGAAGAGGAATCATTAGCAACCCTAATGCACACCGATACACATAGTGGTATTCCCGGGGCCTGGCTCCGTCTACACTTGTATCCGCTTACGGAATGACGTGTAGATTTATACCTAAGTAAACCACAATTATTAAGCCAATTATATAAGTATCAGTCAAGATAGGCAATGGTGCAGATTTCTTTTTTAATTTTTGGCATTCATGTATTATTCAAGTTGAATTACTTACTTCGTATCATGTGATAACAACTCCATTTCTCAAAATTGGGCACAAGTTAATCAAAATAGTCATAAATCGTCATAACCAGTCATGTCAGAGTCGTGTGCAAAGAGATGGCACAACTAGCACTTACCTAAGCTTATTTAAGATAATAGCTGTAGGTTTTTTATGCTAACAGCTTCAAGAATGGGTATTTCACTTGTGCACATGTAAAGAACGTGACAATTTATATTGTTTCCCGAGCTCTTCCTATATTCGTGTTCTGGTCGCGTAGGTGGGTGGTGGGAACGTCAGTTAGGCTTGTCACATTCTGTGTCGTTTGGAGAACTATTTGCCACAACGGTTACACTGCTTACTCGGAATTAGCAAAATAAAGGCTTATTTTACATCTTTTCTTGGAACGTAAAATAAAATGTCGACAATGGTAATAACACATCACTATTAGATTTTGAAACAAAATATGGCGTACATGGCAAATATTTGTAAGACGTCACTTTAAATTTACGCTAATGTGAGCATAGACAAAAATATAATTATCTCTTTGGGAATACGTTATATCAATATCTGTTAAAAAGAGACAAAACGATGTTGCTTAGTTGTAATATGTCGATTCCAACGGTTTTTAAATTAAATGTAACTAAATTTGCTACAGAATATAAATATAAAATATTTACTTCTACATAAAATATTCCTATTTCCATGTTACTCAAAATCGAATTTAAAGAGGGCAATTCAGTAACGTAGATATCAACGACATCAGTGGATAATCCTTGATCCGAGAAAGGTATTAGCTACTTAATTTAATTTAATTTAATTTGTTTAGTATTAGCTACTTAATTAAATAATAATACATCAGAAAAGAAATATATTATGTCTGTTATTATGAATTGGTTTTGATGGTCGTCCAGCAAACCGGTGAAAAATAACAAAACTTAAAAACACAAGAATGGAGAGTGTTTGTGATTCGACGGAAGATTTAATTGGCCGTGAACGTAAGCTCACAGTCTCTATGTAAATATTTAAGTCGAAGTCAGAACCACGATGAAACTGTGACGAATAAATTTTATACTAAAACCATAAACTGAACATTGTATAGTTGTTATCAAATTGAAAATGGATTTCCTAATCCTATAGATGCCTAATGTAATGAAAGCTGAGGCTGATGTGAGTTAAGTTTACCTGTTACCTTACTCTACAAATCAGAATTGGACAGTAGAAAGCACTGAGGCTATGGTGACAGAAGTAGGTAAAGCGGTGGTAGGTACTAATCCAGGCAACAGCCTACTTTTTAACCCCCGACGCAAAAAAAAGGGTGTTATAAGTTTGACTATCTGTCTGTGGCATCACGGACGGAACGGATGCATAGATTTCATTTTCGTTTTTTTTTATATTAAAGGTAACTTATGTGCAATTGTTCTTAGACATGTTTGATGAAAATTGGTAGAGCCGCTTAAAAATTTGTGGGGGGTGAAAATGGGGAGATTAACCAAATGTCAGCATTTGTTTTTATTTTTGAAAGGGGAAATTAAGTTCTCGTGTCGGGGTTTTTTTTAATTTTTAATTTAATTTTCTATTATTTTAAAAATATTAGCTTCGGGGTTTCAGTCTGTATATGCGGGCGGTATAACTTTTTGAAAGGTCCATTGTTGGGATTGACACATTGCAGCTCCCGGTATGCTGCATACATATGCGGTATGCGGTAAGATATAAAAACTGTCAGCTCAATATGCTTCTTCCGAACCGATACATGTACGCCAACAAAATAAAATCCAACTATCGAAACATTTTTAAATGGTGTTTCCGGAATTGAGTTCACTTTGTGTTTGCTCAATGGTATTCATGAATGTTGTTTCGGAATTGATTCGTTACAGCATGTGCTCAACGACTCTCATGCGATTGAGTTTTTGGAGAAAATGCAGGTCTTCTGGGACTAGTAGAGCGGCAACATATTTCATACTCAGATGATTAGTGTAAATAATAGGAATCGACTCGTGAGAAACAGTAATTTCGGCGGCTATCTCTCTCAGAGTTAAATGAGGATTTTCAGTCACTGTTTCCTTCATTTTTGCAATGCTAACTTCATTTGCAGACGTGATGGTCTACTAAAGTGAGGCAAATCTTCTATCACACCTCGACCGCTTTTGAACGCTTTGTATCACTCATAAACTCAATTTTTAATAAAAATCGATTCACCGTAAACCTTTAACTTTAACATCTTTGTTAAATCCGAACACAAAATTATGCCCATTGCGTAATACGCAATACAAACTAAATATGTTAACAACAGCACAGCATTTAATGTAAATAAAAGATGCAACTCAAACGCGCTAAAACGGAAAACAGCTGTTGTGCCATTGACCTCTAAGTATATGGACATGAAATACCTACGAATAAAGCTTGCCATTGGGTACTAAATATGGCTGCCATTCTGACATTATATGGCTGTCCAAAAAAGTAGAGTATCGATATACATGATCTATTAGTGACGATTGATAGTTAAGTTTAGGTAAATAGATAAGAATTATTATTTACCTACTTTAATGCTACCTTACTGTTACTCAATTGGCTTATAAATAGGGAAATGTAATGAAACGAAAGAAATAATATTTTTTTACATTTCACGAGCATATTTTTTACAGTGTTGTGTGCAAATATGTTTATTGTTTATATAACTCAACTCTTTAAATTTATTACAAGACTCTTCATCATTATGATTGATATTTTCTATGGCAATAGTATAGATTCATATCTTGTCTAAATCTTCTTTTTTGGGAACGTGGAATAAAATATCGACAATTTTAATAGTACATCACCATAAAATTTAACACTAAATATGGCATTTTTGGCAATCATGAGAACTGTCGTGACGTCACTTTAATTCGACGCCAAAATGAGCATAGACAAAAATGTCGTTATCTCTTTCGGCGTACAATACATCAACATTTGCTAAAAAGAGCTATTTGTTAAGTTATATGTCTAATCCAAGGGTATTTGCTATATAACATTGTTGCACTTCTTTATATATTCCTATTTCTATGAGTTGTGCCAATCTAACAACAAAAACAATTACTTTGGAACCATAAACAAATAACATATTCCCGACACTTTTTAACTGAATGTATTACGACTTGATGTACGAGTATTATTCCGATGACTCGAACGACTCGGACGATCGCGCAAGCCGATTCGCGTCTTCATTTAACTTAATACATACTTCTTGATTTTCGAGGAGTCTGCTTAGCCCTTGCTTCACTAGCTTCGGTTTGAAAACTGTGACAGCTATTTAAGCTAGTAAATCCTCAGAAATCCTCAGATTTCCCATTTCTTCTCCTAATTGGCTAGGTTTGGAAACGTGTGGTAGTTTATGGATAGAATTAAAGCTGATCAAATTTTAGTATTGATGTCTATAAGAAACAAATTTCGTAAACATATAAATGACTTGTTAGATTCAATCATGTGTAATAAATCTAAATTATCGATTTGTATAGTTTTGACAGATTTTCCACACCATAATAAGGTAGAGTATGTTGATATAATTATATACCTTTGTAATAATTTTCATTATTATTTTGTTCGCGCTTTGTACGTTTGTTGAAGTCCGAGACTTCCGGGACAAATTAAATAGTAGATGGTTGCTAATACAGCAACCTGTCCGTTTGTTTTTCTTCCCTAATTATTAAAACATAAGGAATGTAAATAATTCCTTACTACCTTAAGAACATGCTTCAACAGTAACAAGTGAATGGCGTAATCGGTTCAGGCCGGCGGCGGCAGTTCGTTCCACTGTGCGACCGGCTCACCTCCGGAGCTCCAAGGTAAACCTGATGCAGTGTTCCGCACACACACACTTTATAGTGTAGACATTACGTACTCCACAGTTTTTGCTCGTGATTCACTTTTGGGTTAGTAACGAGTCGTTACATCGTCGTTAGGAAGTTCATATCTCCAATTGTAATTTGCCCACTATACGAACTTACAATAGCGTTTTATTAACTAATTTCCAGTAATCAAGTTTGTTGTCGGTTTTTAACTACTTGCCATCTGCCACTGTTACCACATAATTCCGGTTGAGGTCACTGTTGTGAGTGTTCCCTATCTGTTAATTAAGTTTGTTTTCTTTAATTCTTTGTTTCGTTAGTGCCTTTTATTAAAAAAAATATTTGTATACTCTTGATTTCATGTAATTTACCACCTGGTGTGTGACGTTATCCAGGACGTAATATTTAAAGTACTTAATATAAGTTTTGATTTCAGACTGACTTGTAGACCTATTATCCATATTCATCAGTCCATTCTTAAAATTCTGTGTAGTTCAATATTTTATTGCACACTAGTCAACTCAGCAAAACTTCGTATCGCTCAACGTATTAACAGTTTGTACGGAAAAAAGTAAAGAAATGAAGAGGTTCTCAATCCGATTGTATGTTTTTGCTTTTGTATATTTGTTGCGAGATTACTCGGCCAATAACCAACCTAATAAAGAAAAGTCACGTTTCGGAGGTGATCCCAATTTCCACATTAATTGCATTATGATGCGATTAAAATTAGACTAGATACCGCAACGTACTGCCCAATAAAATACCTAGTTGGAGTCGATTTTTGCAGTTTTACTGCCCTAACTCAAAAAGACAAAGTCAAAGTTTCCAGAAAATTTTCATTTTTGAAATGTAATTTGGTTTAAAAGAGTTGATAACTGAATTAAAAAAAAGTCAGCAATGTTTGAGATATATATCTTGTACAATTTTAAAAATCCAATGCAAAAAAAAAGTATCTTCACGCCCATATCCCCGAAGAGATAGGCAGAGGTACAACCAAGGCACCCACGACTAGCCGAAGACATTACACCCATATTCTAAGTCATTTCCTCCAACGTTCCTCCACTCAACCTCAGTCGAGG
>NJDC01007953.1:159886-179661 GCA_002245475.1 Calephelis virginiensis | reverse complement strand
TTTTTTAATTAGAAAATTGGAAAAATCCAATTTTGTTTTTGTTGGCCGACCCGGGATTTGAACCCGAGACCTCATACAGTCAAGTCCAACACCCGGACCGCTAGACCACAGAGGCGATAAAAACCCAATGCAAAGCCCGGTGAAGTTGTAAAAACCGCGACGTAAAAAAATTGGTAAGGTAGGTACATAAGGTCGTTTTGCCAGTTCGCGTCCACTTGGAGTTTGCAGGTTTGAGGGAAACTAAATAAAAATGTTCTAGATCTTGTTTTGAAAAGACTAATATTTTAATCTATCAGTAGCGTAGTATATTTTAAACAAAGCTAAGTTTTAACCAAAATATTGACTGATTTTTTTTAATAATTAAAATAATCAAAATAAGGCGATTTCGCCAGTTCGCGTCCACAAAATCCAGATAGAGTTGACCTATGTACCAGTCCGCTTCCACCTTTGGACCAGTTCGCGCCCTCGAACTTATAAACGAGTTAAAGAGAGATTTTTATAAGAAATTTCAAAGAAATATTGGAATACAAAAACATTATAAAATACATATGTTCACGCCTAGTCCCTTGCTGGGTCGGCAGAGAATATCGAGTTCTTTCACATTCATTATTTTTTTTTCACACAAAGAAGCTGGTTGTGGAGACTCTGGTGACAAGAGATGGCCCTGAGTTAAATTAGCTATGGAATGTCAAACTAGGTCTCTCCAAGTACATCTATCCACTTTCGCAACCTATGTCTGTACTTTTTGATATTTTCCATCGTCGGCGCTTGGTAAAACTTCCAAATGTTCATATTTTTAAAGAAGAAAGAAACACTTGTACTGTTTTACTTGTCGCTTATAATTTATTACTTTGTAATTAGTAGCCTACCGGTTTCGCTTATACAGCATCATTAGGGCTAAAACTTAAAACTTAAGTTAAAGAAGGCTAAGCTAAGGCTTAAGGCTACTATTAACAAATTAATAAATTACAAATGATGAGTAAAACAGTACAAGTGCTTCTTTCTTCTTTAAAAATATGTCTGTACTGTCAATATTTCATCTGCCATTCTTACAATATAAACGAACCACCGAACGCACTCTACTGACTGCCACCTTATGACTGTCAGATTTAATTTTATAAAACAGTTAGTTAAGATCTAGTATTTAAATAAGCAAGTGGATGCAAACTGGTATATGGTATATATCCAGTTGGCGTCCTGGTAAACTTCGACATCTATATCTTTTTTCATTCCCCTAATAATGTGGACGCAAATTAACTATATAATATGCTTACTTTGGGGTTAAATTCAATTTGTGTAACTTGTCCAGGGATTTTTATTTATATTAAAATAAAGGATCAAGTAAGAGATAGTAAGAAGAGTTCGCGTCCACCGTGGAATCAAACTGGCTTAATCATAATTTTTTTCTATCAGTTCGTGTTCATCTCAATTTAACATTTAAAAATACAATAATCAATCAAAATCAGCATCATTTTTAATCTTATTTCATCATTCTTTTATTTTCAAGGTCTAGGAACAAATGCAAATTTTAATCAAACTTAAAACGTTGAAAAATTACGTATGAAATGAAAATTATTGATATTTACATACTTTTTTGCATAGCTAAGATTTATATTTTTTTGAACAGGAAAATTTATGTGAACGGCCGTTGTGTTTGTGTGTGTGTGTGTTTCTGATTTACTGTATTATATGCAGAAACGACTTTTCATTTTCCTAGTTTGTTAAGTAGACTTAATTTAAGAGTTTTTTAAACGGTGTCCGCGAAATGGACGCGAATTGGACGATGGGCTCGAACAAACGAACTTACCCTAGCACATTTCTATGAAAAATTATTTGAAAAATGGTAGTGGTATTTTGTATGATCCAATCAAATGTCACTCAACACTCACAACGTAAGTAACTCAACCCAATATTTTTTTTAATTTTTAGTATTTGTTGTTACAGCGGCAACAGAAATACATAATTTATGAAGATTCTAGCTTTCTAGCTATCACGGTTTATGAGATACAGCCTGGAGACAGACAGACAGCGGAGGCTTAGTAATAGGGTCCGCTTATACCCTTTGGGTACGGAACCCTAAAAAGTGATATCAGTGTGTTCGCTGCGAAACTACCACCTAGTCAAGTGTCACGATGTAAGTGACGGTAAGCCCATGCTCGCCCTTTACTAGCTGCTAGGTAGGAAGACAGATGGACTAATCTGCAAAGGAGCCCGGACCAACACAGGGAAACCAACCGATCCTCGTGGCACTTTGATGTCTCTCGCACCACTCGCTACCTCAAAAAATGTAGGTATGTCTTAAATACGTAAAGAGTACCTAATCAGTAACATCTGTCGCAAGTCGTCCAGTGAGCTTGGTGTACGCTTGCTGCCCCACATCCTGTGCTCTGGGAACGTACGAGACCCTTTCGTGTCACCTGTACCGTCACAGACACCTTCAAACTATAGTCTTCGGCAAAAAAGGGATAAGATGTGACAGTTTCGTTCGGTGCGGCTCATCCGGTTCCGGTTGTACAGAAACTCCTGTCTCTATTATATAGAGCAACAGCACAAGCAAGTAGACTAACTAACAAACCATGGATTGACGGTCATTGTGCCATAAAAATTATTAATAAATATTATGTGAAAGTTTGTAACCAATGTTCCTACCTACTTGTAAACAATATAATTTATTTAGTCTAGTCCTACTTCGGAACCACACAAAATATCTCCCTTTTATATGAATATCGAATGTAAGTATATAGGTAAATGAAAAACATGTGTTTGAAAAATTCAGTTTATTTAGATGTTACTAATGACGTCCAAATATTTCAGTCACAATGTAGAAAATGTTTTATTATTACAACAGTGGGCATGCGACAAGTGAAGTCACGGCTGAGTACGAAACCGCAGCTCGCAACACTTGCGACACTGGCGGCTGCGGGGGAAAACTGTTTTGTGTGAAATTGATCACACAAAAAATATATAAAATGGTATCGAAGAGCGACCTCGGGTCAACAAGTTTCACGATACGCAGTTCCTACAGTCTGCCGTATTAACGCGTACTGATAACATTATTCTCAGCAGTCTCATATCTCAACTTATAGGGCTCTTAACCCGTGAGAGCCCTGTGTTGAGATACTGATCTAAATACTAGCTCACATGTAACGTGCCGGTGTGTGAACTATAGGCAAACCTCAATCAATGGAAAGTTCCAACACTAAATCAATGTCCATAAGATTGCATGTGACTGATTTTAATGGCACGTCACCAACCCACTAACTAATGTTATTTATTTCGAGTAAATAAATAAATTAACCCAGACAATATAAAAACTTAAACATAAAATATTTGTAAGAGTGCATTGATTCACAAAGTTTATTGCAAAATAAATATTTAATACGATGTATTACTTTACACTATTTATTACAATAGGTAATACGATAATACATTACTATGTTGCAATTACTTTCTACACTTATAGTTCTTTGTAGGAATATTGTTTTTATGAAATGACTCATTGTTACTGTTGAATCCAGTGAAATCAACTAGATAGATAACAACTGAAGTGAAGAGATTACAAGGAAATAGTCATATCCTTCGGCTATGCGACAGAGTTATATCTTTATATACTCGTATATCATGACATTTACATGTGTACTAGCAGACTCGGCGAACTTTTGTATCGTTTGACATTAACTAGCTCTAACGTGTGTATGAGAAAAAAATGAAATATGGTTTTTCCTAATTTCTTTGCAATATTCCAAATTTTTCTCTTCATATAACCTCTCCTGACTTTAAACAACATAACAAAAAAAATGCCAAAATTCATCCAACCGTTCAGACGTGATGAGATGACCACGCTAAATGGCACTAACTTTTGTATATACGTAGGTCACACTATAAGTTTTGCGTAACTTAAAAAATCAATATGTTATGACCAAAATATTATGTTTATTGTTTTTCAAAGTAATCTCCTTTATATTTTAAATATTTTTTCATGCGATCGAACCATTTTTAAAACAGGAGGACCACAGATCTGAAGGCATGTTTTCTACGTGCCGATTGAATGCTATTACTGCCTCGTCGAAGTTGGTAAAAGTAAAACCTCTCATCAAATCTTTGATTTTGGGAATAATACAGATATCACAGGATGTGCCATTTCTATAGATAAATGTATTTTATATTTTGACTGCATTGCATTTTTTTTCATATTCCCCGTGTTGGTCCGGGCACCTTTGTAGAATAGATCAGGCAGCTCGTAAAAGGCGAGCATAGGCTTACCGTCACTAACACTGTGACTAGGTGACTAGGTGTTAGAGTCTCGCAGCGACTCACCCGGATGGGTACCACCGCTTTACCTGTTCCTGCCGCCATAATGTCAGCGCTTAAAATACAATTACAACTGGTAATAATATGTACTGTTTTTCGAAAGTACTTGGGTACCTTATCCGTGTGTTTGACTGTAGGTGATTTTAAAAATTGTTTCAATTAAAAGTTAACAATTGGTGACTCTCGTCTTCGGCAAACGTACGGCACGAGTTCAGATCCATCGAGGGTGGATTTTTTGTTTTTAAAAACGTTATGAAATTATCAATTTAGTTATAATTCATCTATTTCAGTCATGTATTGTATTGTGTTACTTCAAATTCTAAACTTTATAAATTCAAATTAACATTTTATACCAAAAGCAAGTTTAAGAACTATGTGTTCCTCAAAAGATTATGACACTCCAAAACAAGTTTGGTTTAGTTGATAACCCTGAATGGAGGAACCATGGCCGCGAAGTTAATCTTTTCATTGATCAGTATTTTTGCATACATATTTTGTCTATTTAACTCTAAAATCGTCCGTTTACAAGGTGAACACCAAACACAAGTGGCAGTATCCGCACTCGTGCACTTGGTCGATATCTGTCTGTCTGTTGTTAAGTTGTCTAGAGTCTATTGTCTAGACTAAATATCGTACACAATAGGTCTTTATGTTGTGGCACATACCCAGACGTATACAAGGAGTCTGACTGTCCCGCTGCCGTCACCAGTACCTACGTCAGACTAATACTACAGTTTAAAGTTTGAATTGAAATTACAATGTCCTTTAAGTAGGTACTACACTAAACAATATCTCAGAAGTTAGGTGTCACAAAAGTATCGAAAATTAACAATGAGCGGGAAGGCCGAGCGCGCGTTTTGCTTATTGGGCTTGTTTAAATCTTTTCAGTCTTTGTTTTGTTGTAGTTTATACTTTTGTTAGAATCGTTTAATTAAAATGTATGACCCGACCGATACGACTGTCACTCCCTACCGCTCGGCACACACTCGGGTACACTCGGGTACATTCGGGTGTTTGTGTTACATAGATCACTTATTTTGTCCGCGGTCGAGGACAAGGCTGAGAAAATTACTACAGTCTGAACTGGTTGCAGCAAATGAAGGTGTGCCTATTTTGTTATTTGCGCACTTCTCCAAAGTCACTAATACGATGCTTTGGGCTAAAATTCGTTAACGTAATATGAAATCAATGATTGGTAATGGAATGTTTGAAATGTTAAAGGATCCATTGGTCCTCCCAGTTCGAGGTAAACTACTACATATACCATCAAAATATGTTTATGTTAGCAGCTGGGTACGTACCTACTAGCATTCATCAGGATCTTAATTCATTTATTGCTTGACGTTCGGTATGTAAGGGTATCCGTAGAATCCTTACATATGGTGGTCGTAAAATAAAGAGGCTAGAAAATGTGTCGAAATAAAAATAAATTCTCAGGCAGTCGCGTAAAGTTGCAGCGGCTTTACGATAAGCCAGGTTTGTTTCAATTGAATGTAAGTATATCAATTAGATTAAGAAAAAAACTGATAAACGAATCGTTTATCAGTCGGTGCCGTTGTTTATCTTGCAGTATATCGCTAACGGCACTATCTGTTCCGTGAGCCGACGGCAACAAACATATTTTGGGATTTCAGATTAAGGTGTCGGTAGAACATACCATAGAAGGATAGATAACGACCTTCAATTTGGACGACGGCAGAGTTTAGCGACCATTGCATTTTTTTTATGATATTGGAGGGC
This sequence comes from Calephelis virginiensis, assembly GCA_002245475.1. Lineage (NCBI taxonomy): Eukaryota > Metazoa > Arthropoda > Insecta > Lepidoptera > Riodinidae > Calephelis > Calephelis virginiensis. The sequence goes on along the minus strand of NJDC01007953.1, from coordinate 173,610 downwards.
AAACAATCGGAACACGTAATGACGTTGTGGCGGCAGGAATAGATAAGGCGGTGGTACCAATCCGGGTGAGTCGCTGCGAAACTCTACCAGCTAGTCAGATGCCTATGCTCGCCTTTTACGAGCAGCCTGGTAGGAAGGCAGATGGTCTGTTCTGCAAAGAAGCCCGGACAAACACGGAGATAGACATTGACATATGGAGATTGACATTTTTCTCCTCCCCATTTTATTAAGTATTCATACAGAAGACTAGTTAAGTCATAGACATGCTACATACCGGACTTGGCGGTACGCGCTGCCTATATTGCATTTGTACCTCTATACAACGCTCTGTATTGTTAAGTTTGGATATATAGTGTCCCCTAGCTGTACGGACCAGTTCTCGTCATCAGTTTGATTTTTGAAGGTGACAATTTCACCGTGTATATTAGAATTAAGATAACGGATGGGTTAAACAACAAAAGTGTTTTTTTTTTTATAATAATGAAATCCTAACAAGCAGGCGGATTTCCTAATGATAAGAAATTCACGCCGCCTAGAGACATCAAAGGTGGTAATAGTGCGTTGCCAACCTAAGGTTAGGATGTTAGACCTCGAGCAAAAGTAAGTTGATCAGCTACCTTACCCTCGAACCGGAACACATCAACGGCAAGCATGTGGCACCAATCCGGGCGAGTCGCTGCGTAACTCTACCAACTAGTAGGATGTCACGGTGTTAGTGACGGTAAGCCTATGCTCGCCTTTTACGAGCTGCTTGGCAGAAAGGCAGATGGTCTAGACTGCAAATGAGCTCGGACCAACAAGTTTTTTAAAGGAATATCAACTTAATTGGCAGTAGCCATGGAATAATAGAGTGAAAAATAAGAATTTGACGCGCGTTTTCGACATTATTTTTAATATGTTATGTCCTAAATCAAGCCTTCATTTTTAGTTCTGCTTTCTATGTTAAATAGTCTCCTAGTTTGTATTATTTAACACATATTTTCAAAAAAGTATTGGGAGTGGATTATTTGTCTATGGTTCCAAATTCAAATTTTTGGTTTTTCTTGTTGTTGTGTTAGGTTGGCACAACTGTTTCAATTTTGGCGCGGAGTTTGAGCTGCATCTGTTATTTATATTAAATACAGTGCTGTTTTTAGTTATATCGTATTTAAGGTATACTACAAATTTCTTAATGGACAAAAACATCAAACAAAAAGTCTGCCTTAAATTTTGCATAGTCAATGAAATTTCGCATTCGGAGTCAATGAAAATGTTACAAAAGACTTACGATCAGTCATTTTTTTTCCAAAAATTTGTGCTTATTAGTAAGTAAGTACAAAGCGTTCAAAAGCTGTTGGAATGTGACAAGATTTGCCTCTCTCTTATAGGCCACCGCATCGCAAAGACATCGCAACATCGCAAAAATGAAGAAAATGGTCACTGAATATCCGCATTCAAGTTTTAGAGAGATAGTGCCGAACTTTCTGGATCTCACGAGTTAATCCATATAATTTTAACTTATCATTTGGGTATGAAATATGTTGCCGCTCGGCTAGTCCCGAAAGACCTGAATTTCCTACAAAAACTTAAAGATTTCGCACAAGGCTATATTTGTGAACACATTTTTGACGTTTGGCGAAAAAGGCTTGCTCAACAAATACCATGGACCAACACCACAAACAAACAGTTTGTGTATTATTGGTCTTCTCTCGGTACTTTCTTGAAAAAGTAGTGTGTCCTTCATAACCCTCATTCTTTACGTACCAAATATTTAATCAGCCAGCAGGCGAAAAGGAAAAAACGATTGAAATAGTAAGATGACAAAATTTTGTTGCAGTTAGGGCTCGTACACAAAATTGTGATGCGATCTTCCTTCACACCAATTGTTAACGCCAACTTAGTTCGCTCTAAGACAGCGTGTGGCAAGATGTATACTTTAATAAAAAAGATGGATTGCACTCCAGGAGTGCTAGCAGAAGTGAAAAATTGAATATTAACGTTGTGCATTTTTGATATTTTGGAATGGTTACGGAATAATTTTGCACGAATTGCTTTAATTGTTAGTACCTATAATAGTATTATTATTTATGTGGTAGAATACAATATTCATTTATTGTGCTATCGTACACAAACATGACAACACGAACACTCGCGCAAGTGCCCTGCGCCGTTTTACGAATTTTCGATCAGGTCACGTGTCCTTTCAAAAAAAGTGCACAACGCTGTTAAAGAAGTTTTATTATTATTATTATTTAAAGTTCATGTAAGACCTACCCCGAGTATCACTGCGACCTAACTACATAGATCTATTGTGATCACAACTCTTACTTTTTAAGCTTAGATCAATACCGCAAGGCCGACAGTTTCTAAGAACTGTATAATGCTCTTGGGATTGATCAGCTTAAGATCTTGGGGATTTATTAAAAGCCCCCCCAGATGCTTCCGGCTAAGGTGTTTGTTTAGCCTGCAGTGACCTGTTATAGCTCGAACCAAGATTCTGAGCTCTTTCCGATGCATAATGATAGCAATCGAAGAAAATTTGGCGTTAAACTCTGCCACGAGTGCCTTTGCATGCTCTTGGCCCGTGGTTTTTCGCCAATTTGATAGACTTTCTTGTTGAGTCCATTTATTGAGCAAACTCCTAGAAATGCTTCTAGCAACTCCGCATATTGGCTCTGGTCCTATAGGGATTTCCTCTGATCCCTTCCTAACCTGCGCGTCTGCAACCTCATTTCCTTTTATCTCAGTGTGTCTGGAAACCCATACAAGCGTTACTTTGTTGTTTTCGCCCAGCTTATTTAAGACTTAGGCGCACTCCTCAATAAGCATAGAGTTAAATTCTATAGATTGCAGTGCCTTTAGATCAGTCTGACTATCTGATAGAATCACAATATGCTTGTGAACATAGCAGCGGTTGAGGTTTTCTTGTGCGCACGACAGTATTGCCAAAATCTCTGCCTGGTATATCGTAGCATAAAAGCCTAGGTTTATATGCTTTTTTTACTAATGGCCACTGACAATACACACCCGCTCCGGCTTTTCCATCTTTCCTAGATCCATCATTGAACCATGTAACGTTCCCTGGCTTGAAGGATTAAAGTACTCCAATTAGCCATTCCTCTCTACTTGTTAGAGCAACATTATACAGCTTCTTAAATCCGTAGCTTGTTATCATAGTACCCGATGGCATATCTATGATAGAGTAGTTTATGAGTTCATTATATAGTGTCCTCAGTGTCGAAGATTGCCAGCTGCGTCTTCCTCGCTCCACAGCGCGGAGCATTGCGAGTGGTTTTGCTTCCTTTTGTACATGAATGTGCAAAGCGAATTCGTTTGTGTGGGCGTTGATCGGAATGCACCAGTTGCGATACAGCAGACAATCCTTTGTAGGCTTGATAGGGTTTTTTGGCATGTTACTTGGGCTGCCTTCCTACTCCATGCAACGCAGCCATAGCAAATTATAGGTCGCACTATGGCTGTGTAAAACCATTATATATATTTTGGTTTAAGACCCCATTTAGGTCCTAATAATCTGTTGCATAGCTGTTTTAACCTTTCTTACAACTTGTTCAATGTGCGGATTCCAGGTTAATCTCTGCTCTAAGGTTAAGCCCAGATACTTTACTTCTTTAGAGAAGGGTATAGGTTTTCCAAACAAAGAGGGCTCTTTCAATTTGTCTAATAAGCGTCTCTTACTAAATGGAACGATGATGGTTTTGTCGGAATTGTCGAGAGTCCGACTTGTCTGCACCACCGTTTGACTATACGTAAGGCTGATTGTAGCAATTCTAAAACGGTTGTTTAGCATTGCCCTACCACTGATATCATCAGATAATCAGCATAGCCTTGTGTATTGAAACGCGCATCGTTAATTTCTTGTAGCAGTCTGTCCACCACAATCGACCACATCAGCGGAGAAAGCACTCCACCCTGAGGGCATCCTCGCACGATACGAGCTTCGACGGTCGCATCCAGTAAGGTTACCAAGTGGCAACTCTGTGTGTCAAGTTTGCGTTTATCCATCGAGTGGTTCGTTCGTCAATGCAGCGTGCTCTCATACAATTGAGTATGACATCAGTGTAGGTGTTATCAAACGCACCTTCAATATCAAGAAAGGCACATAGAGCAATTTGCTTGTCCTCAGTTGCTCTTTCTATTTTATCAACTATTTCCACTATTGCAGTTTCTGTTGACTTTGCTTTTTAATAGGCATGCTGCTTCGTATTCAGAGGCATATAAGTAAGATATTTCTCTCTGATATGAAGATTAACCACCTTTTCCATAGTTTTTAATAAAAAAGAGGTGAGGCTGATGGGTCGGTATGATTTCGGTAATGATTTATCTCTATCACCCGATTTAGGAATAAATGTAACCCACACCCTTGTCCAGCTTTTTGGTAGGTATCCCCAGACAAAGCTGGCTCTGAAGACTTTAACCACCAGTGGTAGAATGACATCCAAGCCGTTTTAAAGCAAAGCCGGAAATATGCCATCCTCGCCCCCTGATTTGAAGGGCTTGAAACTTTTAATGGCCCATCTTACTTGAGGGGGTTTGAATATAGATGACAAAAACATCCGTTTTCGTGCTTTTAGTTTTTAAGAACGGAAAAAAAACCTAATGACGTGACCTCACGTGTGAGATATGCATCACTAATTATTTCACATTAATTAAATCTCTATTGTACAAATTTCTGAAGTTTATGTAATAAAATTTATTACTGACTCATAACTTTGTAAGATCGAAATCGCTATAAGGAACAAAAAATCGATGTATAGTTTTTATATAATAATCACCCTACGCATATTCTACTGCCAATTTGCAAGCTTTTGACACATACATCTTCACGCCAAGGCCCTAAAAAACTTGATTCACGTGGACCATACAAATGGTACTTTCATAAACCGGATCGGAATCGTGGCCACACACTGTGACGACCCGGCAAAAAAACTCGGACTACCTGTCTTTTTTTGAAAATGAATCGTAACATTATAAACTATAATAAATACTACAATAAATATGCAATTAAATTTTACGTTTTTAATTTTTTATAAAAATTGCAATTCTAGATTAAAGCGTTCATACCCAAGCATATTTGTCTCCTAATGACTATACTAGGTTATTTACAATTTGTTAATATTTATCAACTAAATGAAAATCAAGGACCTACGACGCGCGACCCAAACCACAGCGTAAGTTTGAAAAATTAACCATTTTACTTTGTCTTTTGAAATTTTGGAAAATAGCAGTTGTCTCACCGCAATCAAACAAAGTAAAAGTGCAACAGGAATTAATATTTCGTCGAATTGAATCAGTCTTTCACGATTCGCGTTCGTGTTCGCTAGTGTCACTCGGTTTTCCAATAAAAAAGTAAACCGTATATCTGCACCCCGCCCAAACCTGTACGAATATCCAATGTCAACACTTGAGAGCTGTACCGCACTACGCCCGATCCGAACCCGTGAAAATATTGATCTAGAAAAGTCAGACCGATTTCGGATATTGCTTATGCACTTGTACGATCCAAACCCGTGAACGCTCGGATCGAATAACGTCATTGTATACGGAACCACAGCAAGGTTCACATCATTGATCATGAGTCCCTTCACAGATGCAGAAGACGAGAAGATTTCTGGGTTCACCCTCTCTTGCAAGATCGACGATTAAAAGGAGCTTCCTACAATGAGCACGCAGTGTTACGCCAGAACGACACAAAATTTGAGGATCGCCATGACAGTAAATTCGTATTCGAATACCATACGAATAAGATAAATATACTGTTACGGTGATAGCCGAGTGACCAGTGCGGCCGTAGCCATACAATACAACGAAAATCAAAAATTTATCCATTTTAGTGTGTGGTAAATATATGTGCCAGATAGTGGTAGTTTGCATTAATTCCCACAAAAGTCATAAAAACAACTGCTGTTATTCTGTCTCTCATAGATATATAGTATATAGGAGAGTGACAAGAAATCTTTCGAGTCAAAAGTAAACAAATCTGTGGAATCAGTGTTTAAATGGTTAGAAGTTAACAATTTACTCGCAAATGTAAGCTAAACTAAATTGATTCAGTTCTCATATTATAACACACCAAAAGTAAACTTAAAAACAAAATATAGAAGTTGATGAAATTAAATTTTTGGGCATTCAAGTTGACAAAAATTTAAACTGGAAATCTCAAGCACAAAAGCATAAATTAAATAAATATGTGAAGAATCCTTCGCAGAATTAGACTTACTATTGGTAAAGAAACGGATTTAACGTCATACTACGCATTCCTTGCGTCGTGAAAAAGAAATGCGTGCGTGCAATAAATAATTTTGGGCCATTAGATTCTTGTAAACCAATTTTTTTTTTCTTTTAGATGTTGTAAATTTGTTAATAAGTATCCCCATTTATTCACTAGAGCCAAAAATAATAATAAATCAAGAATTGGGCTTAGAGATCCTACAAGATTGTTATTGCCATCATGTAAGAGCATGTTATTTCAAAAGAACTGTTATATAATGAGTATCAAAGTCTACAATAAAGTACCCAAATATATTAGAAAACTGCCACTAAAGTTGCAAAATAACTCGGTTAAAATATGGTTACTCCCAAAAAACTTTTACTCGTTAAAGCCTTTTTAATGACAAATAAAACTGTTTACGAAATTGGAGAATATTAGATTTTTTACATAACTTTATTTAATTTATAGATATTTTAAGGGACATTTTATTTTTAACTATAGTTTTGACATAATAATATTATTTGATGTAAAAATTGTGTATAATTGTAACAATTCAATATAACAATAATTATTTATATTTGATTGACATTTTATTTTAAGTTTATTCAGGAATTGATTTTAATCAGAACATCATTAAATGTTAACAATGTTGTTACAATTTCTAATAGTATGTGAAGATTTAGCCAAATGCTTTTTTTTGTTTCATTGATACAGTATAATTATTATTTATGATATTATTGTATTTCAAAATAAATTTGTACTAAAACAATTTAACTAAAAAAAAAAATAGGTGTTAGCTGTTGTAAGTATACTAGTTTGTAAATAAATATTAAATAATTGCCACACGTTCAGTATAATTTCAATAAAAAAAAAACTACCAAATGCTACATATATTAATTTTCTAGCCACACAGAACTGATCATTACTAGAAATTTATATTTTAAAAAAGTGGGTAGAATACACAAACATGTTATTTAATGTTATAATGAACTTATTATGTATTGGACTAATGAAATGTTCAAAACTCAAATTAATTTAAGTGTAGTGAAATTTATATTATTGAAAATTAATATTTTAAATTTGTATGTCAACAATGACGGATGTGCGTTCCTTGTTATAATGTAACACCATAATGTAAGTACCACAATCCAAGCAAATAAATGTACATATTTGATTTGTTTCGGAACCGGAACAAAAACAACCTCTTTTCCTTCATGGACACTTACTCGTACTTCTCTTTAATGAATACTAAACACACTGGATGGCTGCCGCTTCGCTCATGCAAAAATTATTACATTAATTTAATTGCTATCAGCAGGAGGTGAGGTTTGGGCAAATTTAGTTGACTTAATAATAAATGTCATGACAATAACCTAATGTAGGTGTACCTCCCGGGAATTGGACATTTGGAGGTGTTATGGATGGATAAGTTACTCTTTAACGGTGAAACACCAAGATAAGTGACTACGAAATATTGGACACCAACACATTTGAGACACTTTTGTTGGTTTTTGTGTATACATTTTTGGTTAATATTCTGAAACAAGAGAAGTAAAAACTAAAACGTTACTTCGTGTGCAGTTGCCGCAAACATTTTATTACTTCCAGTGATTCCGGTAAAGTTAACATAATTGTTTTACCCGTTTTTGACTCCAGTGCCGTCCGGCAGCATATAGTGACGTATACATTGATACATACATACACATCTACATATATAACGGCACACACTCACACACATGCGTACGTGTACACGCACACGCGCGAACACACACACACACACACACACACACACACACACACACACATACAAATATAGAAGCACGTGTAACTAATTTATGTTTTTAAGTGTCAATTAAGCAGTTGCAGATACCAAGATAATGGGTACATAACATTACAATAATGTGATAAATAAATCAGTTCACACACACACCGCACAGTAGAGTTACTCTTGAATCTCGATTCCATGCAATTTATAGATTGGAATCGGATATGTCATTTTAGGTGCTATTGACAACATTTTAAGTGCACAATACTAGCGAATTATTATCATTTATTTCGTAACAATAGTAATAATAATCATCATCATCATTTATTTCAGATATTATAAAATCCATCTACTCACATTAAAATAACATTTGGAGAAATCTGTACAAAACCATTACGAAAGAAATTTAAAAAGCAACATTTTCAATACTGGCGATATAAAATAAGTAATACCTAAATTGAGTAATAAATTAAAATAAGATTAAAATTTACAGGTTTTGGTCACATAAACTAATTAGTTTAATTAAACATATAATGTAAATCAAGTCAAAAGAAAAATAATTATTAAACTAAAATTACCTTAAATTATGTACAGGGTGTATTTGACACCGTAACGAAAACTTTTGTGGTAGTTTACATACATATATACATATCAGGCTTCAAAATTACTTTCACAGTTTTTATCGGAAACAAGTGCTTAAATATTTAACTGTTTTACAGCCCGTAATTTATAGCGAACAAAGTACATAACATATGCATTAAGCCGCGCGTTGCGAGCTGTAAGTGCCGACCTAATACGCTGTTTTATTACATTGCTATTTTTAGTAAAAGTGTAATTTATTTGATATTAAATAAAAATCGAATTGTAAAATCGATAGTATTAATGAAATAATAGTAAAATCATTTTTTTTAAAATCATGAAATTTCCAACACAAAATTCCAACTACATAATATGGACAGAATCCATAGTTTCTTTTCTTTACGCTGTCATTTACACGGTGTATATACAACACTGAATAACAAGTCGCTCAACAAAAACATTTCATTACTTGACATTAAGTGATTTTTACAAAAATAAATATAAAAAATAAATAAAGAAAAATAATTTGAATCAAAAATGTTTACTTCTTATGATAGTAAAAAAACTAATTCATTGAATAATAAATAAAAATAACAATTAATTAAATAAAAATATAAAGTTACACAAGTCAAAATTACATTAAAATATATATGTACAACCTTTATTGATTAGTCGTCCAAAAAAACATTAACGTTGATTTTTTTGGAGCTAAATGTTAATAATCCGCCAGTACTGTGTTCAAAAGTACCTAAAATTACATATTCGATTTCAATATCCAATTTGCATGAAATCGAGATCCAAGAGTTACCGTTCGCGTTCGGGCGCGGGCCGCGGCGGCGCTGTGGTTCGACAGAAATGCAATGTTAACATATTTTATTATGACCTTTCTTGCGTTAAAAGTATGCGTTGGTATTTATAACATTGTGTGCAATTTTCAAGAGGTGCAATACTGGCGAAGAGAGAGGTGTAGTGTCAAGGAATCATCGAGTAATACGAATATTGTAAATTCGAAAGTATGCTCGTTTGGGAGTTGCCAAATTACTCAGTAACGGCTAGGTGTTTTTTATAGAACCAAAACATTAAAAAAATAAAGAAAAAATTGTTGGGTAAAAGACGGAAATATTGTCACAAATTAAAAATATCCGAGCTGAAAGATAAGATAAAGAAGGGGAAGTGTTATAAACACCAGGAACCTATATAATAATAGACTTGACCAGAGTTTATGAAAGGATTTAGTCGATGGAACATTAAGAGCTTTTCATTAAACTACAAAACTTTTTGTGAGTTACGGTCGTTAGAGTTGGGAAACTAGCTTATGGCTCTTTTGGTGGCAACTACGGCAATGGCAACAACCACGTCACAGGTTTCCCGCTGTTCCGCCCCCGACGTGTCAGGCCTATAGTGTAAATCTACCGGCCACCCTACCCTCCGAGCCAGAACATGAAATTGTCATTTATGGTAACGGGAATGGAAAAGGTCCGTGTAGGGGGCAGGGCAGGGCCGAAACTAAGCGGCCAAGTTGCTGCAAACCATTCTACCAGCGGTGGTCTTGCAGGTGATGAATGGCCCATGTAACTTACGCTCGCCTCTTAGGATCTGCCAGCTCAGCAGGCAGACGATCTCTACATAGAGGACCTGGACCGGACGAGAGCCACTAGTTATAATGACTTACTTATCGTGTCTCTATGGAAATCAGAATAATCCGGGATAAAAAATTGATTTTTTATTGCATATCATGCAACAGTACGAGTAGCAGTTTTTTTTTCTTTAACTTTCATAGTCCGGTGAAGTTGCAAAAACGTCGCGGTTAGCAACGTATTAGCCGTTTCAAAAAAAAACTTCCACAGAAACTTAATGTGTCAGTTACATTCCAGGACTTATATAATAAAATTTATTTGTTTTCTCTCCATTTGGTTTCGGGACTGATTGAGAAAAACTCGCATAAAACAACATAAACACAACATAAACACACTGCTCGATCTTGTTCAGTGTCTGCAAAATAGTGATCTTCATTTCCAGATTGCGTCGCCTCAGCGGACACCGTGTTTGTTATTCATTGTTTATTATTATTTTTGAAAAGATTTAGTTACAAATAATGAACACCTGTTTCACTCGTACTTAGTTTATTTATTTAGTATATTTTGAAATAACAAAACCTTAACCCTACAAATCCTTTACTATGAAAGTGACGTGAAAGTGAAAATTCCGGAGACACCTTTGTGGAAGCAATAACCAAAGACGGTATTTCCAAACGGATGCGATTTAAGAACCTTCAAGTAAATAACTAATTATTAATAGGAACTTACATTTTCAAAATTATTCTTCATAACACAACATTTTGAAGCAGTACCCCACCTAACTGGCCGGCAACTGGACCACAAGAACAGGTATAATTATGAGGATAACTTCAGTTTTTAAGGCATTCCAAATTTAAAATCATTATCTCAGAGCTCAGAGCAACAACTTGACTTTGACCACTCTACGGTAATAGGTCCTCAACTAGGGGGCATGTTACATGTAGTTTAAGTAACTGGAAGTCAACCAAGAATTTTTGCAAAAAGTGCCCGTACACGAAAACACAATACGATGTGTGTGTGTGTGTGTGTGTGTGTGTGTGTGTGTGTGTGTGTGTGTGTGTGTGTGTGTGTGTGTTAGCACATCACGAAGCGACACCCTATCGTGAAAATATATGACAAGCGACGCAAAAGACGCATGAAGAGATGGCACTGTGTAACTTAGAGTCTCGAAACGGTTTAGCATTATATGCCATTTTAATATAATGTCTTCGACATTATTAATCCGCGCAAATTACAAAAGTGACATCAACTGCAACCACTGTATAGTGGACATGATATATTATGAAATGAATGAACTGAAAGATCATTAATTTTATGATGACTGCTGCTACGAAACCCTGTACGGCCGAGCCCGACTCGCACTTGACTGCTTTTATATTATGTAAATATAAAAGCATCCAGCTAGCATCCGCGTCTACATTGTAACCTAAAGGTACATTGGTTATATTGTATCTTTATTTGTAAAAAATTGTAGCTTCGTTAGTGATAGCAACAATTAGAACGGATCACAAAAAATAAAAATCATGGCTCATAATTTACTGGACTCGAGGAACAAACCGTATCACACTACAAATAAGCTCATTGTATAAGTACAGTTGTACAGTTGCGTGTTTCATGATTTTGTATTTTAAAATTAATACTGAAATCAATAAAGTATTGACATCGAAGTGCATATTCTACTGAACATTGGAAAGTTGAATAACATTTATTTCATTGGTAATTTTTTCCCCAATCATTACCTGCAAAATTATGGTAAATGCATAATGGCACTTTCCTCGCAGTGCAGTCACTGCCGACGGTCAGCGTCGCAATTTGCAAAGTAATATTTTTCAAGAGGAAATTATTTGAGGAGAGGCAGGTGAAAGGTACCCAAAAAAACATATTACCCACTTTGTGAACTGTGTATCCCTTGTAACAAATGACGCCGGTGGCAGCAGTTCGTGCTGACCACCGCCGCAGTATATAACATGGAGAACGGATCCCAGTTACTTAAACCGGTCTGTCTGCTTTTGCAATAAACATTATAAAAAGAAATAATTGACTCTTTATAGTGGGCAATCTTCATTTCCCTCCACGTCGGTGCGCGAGGCAGAACATAAAATAACAAATGTACCATGTCCAAGCCAGACTCGCAGTTTATTCTTAAGGATGAGTTTACAAAGAGCACGGTCAAGGTGATGTAAACTTATATTTTAGACAGTGGAGATGAATCGGTATTCTTGCCATGTCCGACGCAATTTGTTCTATGTTTCCCTTCATTGAATTTATAATGAGATAATTGTTCCGCAGTGCACGTTTGTGGTGCGTCTGTGGTTCCTTTGATTAGTCTTCGAGTTGATTTGATATGACGTATTTATATTTAAAGTTTTTTTAGTTTACTGACTGACGACTAATCTGAAAAAGAGGCTGCACAACTGCACATTTTTTTATTCAGGTCTGTCTATCTGATTGTATGCACCTGACTGCGACTCTCGCAAAACCTAATGAAGCAATAGTAATTAAAGTTTTCAGGTAGGTATTTTATGTCCCAAGGACAAGTATCTCGTTCGCTGAAGAGGTGTCTGTGGGAGAGGGGTAAAACTTACAACGTACCTATATAGGGTTATATTCATTAACTTGTAATCTGATTTTATTTAGGTATTCAATTTTTTTTATAATTTATATTTTACAGATTATCCACAAGGATCTTTCAAGGCCTTGGGTTTTGTAGTTGAAAAATATAGATATAAAATGCTGAGTATAAAAGGTCCAACTTACTTTCATAGCTTGAAAGCGAAAAGGTGCAGGAATATTAAAAAGTATACGTCATCTTACATAAACATACATAATATACTCGAGCTAAGTCCCTTGCCAGGTAGGCAGGGTATTGAATGCCAAGTGTCTCTCCGCGATTTTTACGATTCCGACAGACCTATTTATTATGAATGTCAACCATACAGTTAACATTTAAAAAATTAGTAAGGTGTGTTTGAAAAATGAATTAATAATAATCATAATAATAAATCATCTTTATTTCACATAAACCTACAAGAGGCACTTGTGACGGGTCTATATAATAATAAATCTACCACCGGATCGGAACGCGGCCGCACACTGAGAAGATCCGGCAAGAAACTCAGCGGGCTTGTCTTTTTTTTTCTTATTTTACGATATATTTACAATAATTTATGTAATGATACATTATATATTATAAGAGATTGGCATGAGGAGTAATTAATCCCAAGCAGTCTTATCTGCTAAATATTCAGCAATGTTATAATAACCCTTTTGCTTTAATTTCCATTTAACACATTTGTTAAATTTATTAATTGGAAGTTCTTTCATATAATTGGGAAGTTTAATGCAGAACTGTATACATAGGCCCATGAAAGAATGGCTTACTCTGTGGAGACGAGACACATGCACAGCAAGATTATTTTTATTCCTTGTATTGACACAGTGTATATCACAATTTCTTTTAAATTAACTTTAATTTCTGTGAACATAACATACATTAAATTTTCAAAGATATACTGGGATGCTACAGTTAGAATCTTGATTTCTTTGAATTTTTCTCTCAGGGAAACTCTTGGGCCTAGGTTATAAATTGCCCTTA
>NJDC01007953.1:84024-153163 GCA_002245475.1 Calephelis virginiensis | reverse complement strand
TTATCGCCCACTTTGGGAAAGGCTGGTCTAGATCGACAAAAAAACATGAGAATATTCTGTGTATATAATGTGGTCTCCGTGTTGGTTTACTAGGTGGTAGAGTTTCGCAGCGACTTGAAAGGAATGGTGCTACCGCCTTACCTATTCCTGTCGCCATAACGTCAGTGCTTTCTTTTCTGTTGATGTGTTCCGGTTCGGGGATAGGGTAGCCGGTAAACTTATTTTTGCTTGAGGCCTCAGGTTAGCAACGCACCAAGACGACCTTTGGTGTCTCTAGGCGGCGGTGTGAATTTCTTACCATCAGCAAATCTGTCTGCATGTTTGCCTTCAAATGTCATTAAAATAAAAAATAAACAGTTCAGATCCTTTGTGTAGATTATACCTGCCGTCCTCACTCGAAACTCGTAAGAGGCGAGCAAGGCGGAACAAGTGATTACCAACAAGTACTGTTCCAGTCCAGAGGGTAGGGCAGCCGACACCTCGGCCACATCACGGAGACCGAACACACCGAACACTTACATATATGGTGTCTACAGGCTGGGGTAGCTCTTACCATCAGGGGAACCACATGCTAGTTTGCTGTCTTTGGCCATAAAAAATTGTTACTCAAGCAATCATCATTGCAAAGCCTCCGAAATCGGTGTGTTTATTTCTGTATAAACACGCTGGTTGCGAAGACTGCACAACCTTCACCTCTTGTACACGGTCGATTAGATCATATGAGATATCATAAGAGTTCTAACCGTACCTAGTCCATGCACAAGCGTTACGAAAAATTAAATTTTATGTGTAATGTCGGTTGAAGCGCGACCATCAGCTGTCGTCACCCTGAACACAAGTTTTGAGAGTAATCGAGTCTAAATCGGTAGGTATAAACATCTAATAATAGGTATTATTACCATATTCATGTTATTATCACTAAATACCTAAAAATTTACTACAAATATTTTATATTTGTTAATCGTATTGGTTCCAATCTCTCAACAAACAATCCCAAGACAATAATCTGAGCTCGTAAAATATTTCTGTAACACGTATTATAATCTGTAAAAAGTATACACAAATGTGTACTTTCTCACAGATTCCCTTCACTGCCCAGAGAAAATTACCTTTTTTTAACAGTTAAAACTTTACAAAACAATGAAATTATACATAATATACATATATATGTTTACCCTCCACTGCGACACTAACGGTGCGATATGGTGGCACGAGTAGAAATGTAAGACCCCCGTCCATTCCTCAAAAAGTTAACTTTAAATAAGTAATAAAAATTCTTAAATTTAAAATGTTCTTAGACACCATAACACCGTCAAGACACAGCCGTGACATGACCACAACTTCGTCACTAACACCGTAGTATCAGTCTCTCTGCCAGGCAGCTCGTGAAAGGCGAACACTGGTTACAATATAGATAATCAGTAACAAGACCACTGGTGGCAGTGTGCTGTGCAGCAAGTTGCCCGAGGAGGGATCCATCGCTTTACCTATTGCTTCAGCCAGAATGACTCTGTCACGTTCAGGCCCGAAGGGCAGGGTAGCCGGTGGACTTGCACAACTTGTAACATCTATAGTGTCTCTAGGCCACGGCTATCTCTCACCATCAGGAGAGCCATATGCTTGTTAATTGACCTCTAGAATAAAACAAACGAAATAGTCACAGCCACGACGAGCCCGAAACATTACACAGATTTATCCCGACTCCATCACCATATAGTCATAATACAAATATTCACGATAAAATTACGATGTTTACTATCATGCCTTCATCACGATATCGTCAAGAACTCATCACGACACAGTCGCGGCACAGTCACGACACTGTCACGACACTGTCACGACACTGTCACGACACTGTCACCAACACCATCACCATCATGACATCATCAGTACCATCGCCGTCATCGTCAATATCATCAATTACCGCTTCTTTGTTACTGTTATGTTTTATAAATAAATTTCGTTTAGCAGAAGTAATCTGCTTTTAGCTATTACTCAAAAACTATGTACCACACATGAAATAGTTGTCCAAGATTTCAACCTCCCACTTCCCGATTTCATCCAGGTTTTATTCTTGAAAATCGCATAAATCATATCTACACACATACCAAAATTTATTAAGATCGGATCCCTACCCAAGTTATGGCTGAACTAACATACAAACATACAACTGCAATAAAACAGACTTTCAATCGCTTCGCTCGCTCGGTCAAATATTAAAGACTAGTTAGGTGCATTTTGTATGAGACGTAAAGGTATAAGGAAGTAAATGTAACAAAGTATAAAATGAATGTTCGTAAAATCTATTGGTGATATCACTTGCGCCGATATACTAAAACGTATTTAAATTAAATTAAACCTCCAGCTCGCATAGACATTACTACACCGGAGATAATTTTTGGAGATTAGATACAATTCGCTCATTGGCACGCTCTCTTCATGGCAAATGGCCGTATATATCGGGACTATTTTTGATATATAGAGGATGCACTGATCACAAAGGACTTGTGGTGGTCTAGTACCGTCTCGGAGATGGTCAAAAGCCAGGAACTTGTGTGCGTATAAAGTTGCGTCTTATCATCTCGCCTTGCTGAGCATACCTGGCTACTTATTAGGCTAATATAGATTTTCATCCAGAAGAATAAGGAACTTTGCTTCATAAGGAACGATGCTAAATTTAGCATTTCATCCTTATGAAACAGGGAACTATATTAAGACGTCAAGTATCGCAGAAAAAGTCTCAGCCAACTAATCTGAGTAAGCAAAGTATATATCTTCACTTACAACATAACTCGCTTCATAACATGCGTAAATATGTCTGGTCGCGTAATATGTGTAATTTATTAGTAATAATGCGTACAATATTTACTCCACAGATACACGTCAACACACACGAAACAGTTCACTTGCGAGGTTTATCAGCTCCACCGATAGTAACGCACCCGTTAATGTCGTCATACATGATAGTTCACTATTTTGATTCCCGTCGCCCCCTGTCGCCCCCCGTCGCCGTCTTAGGTCTTACACTCATTGTCTCTAGAGCTATGCTATCGGTTATATATTACCAATAACTCGTTCCAATACGTGAAAATAAGAGTTTAGAACGACTATCCACCAAACAGTTAATCGTACCTTAGGGCACATGCTTAGTACAAAGATGTACTCGTAGTACCTACTACTGACGTACCAATTATTAAATTTGAAGAGAGTTTTGTATGTAAATTGAAAATATTTTAGAAAAAATATTCAGTTCATTGTTCAGATGGGGTTACGGTTATTTGTTCGTAAGGTCGTTCGACTATGTCTTGACAAGTTTTGATCCGATCTTAATAAATTTTGATTTATGTGTAGGTACATACGATCAATACAATTTGAAGATTGAACATGGCCAAAAAAAGATGGGATTTATGGTGCTAGTCCGTCCTAAGTGAAAGTTAAAAACTACCTTTTGAACAATTATTTCGTGTGTGGTATCAAATTAAAGGAGTCAATTCAGGTATCTTATGAAGTTTTTTTATTAATAAAAATATTCTATTACACTGAATGTATGTTAGTGTCGATGTCGTAATGGTATCATCGTGATGATGTTGTGACGGTGACGGCGTTGATGACATTGTCTTGACTCTGTCGTGACTCTTTCATGGAAGTGACGCTGTCGTAGTGATGATATCGTGACGGTGAAGACACAACTGCGTTCGTGTCATGATGATATCGTGGCGGTCTCGTGATGGTGTCACTCTCATTTCTACCGCATTCTTCATCCTCTCATGCTTTCTCTGAGGTACCCAACTCTCGCTTCCATACAACGACGTTGAGATAACCATAGAATTATGCAAAGCGAGTCTCATTTTGACTCAAAACCTCACTTTGAAATAGTTTACCCAGCGCGCCATACACACTATTCCTTGTGCATGTTCTCCTTTAATAATTTCGGTCTTTATCCGTAAAGATAGTAACAAAACACCGGAACGTGTTATTTATATATTTTCTATGATAATGAAAGGACTTTAATCTTTTTAAAACGTAATATATTTTCCATTATTGTTTGCTTTACATCTTTTTCAATATCTTTCCAATAATCGAATGACTTCAGATTCTCATTTTATCTTTTTACGTTCTTAATATTTTTAAAATCCAAAAATACTTTTTAAATAGCCAGGAGAGTTTGCATCGTAATGCAACCTCTACATACGAGCATATTTGAATTTTAAAAATATTAAGAACGCAAAAAGATAAAAGAGAATCGGAAGTCAATTGAGGATTGAAATAGAAAGATATAAAACATGTAAAAGAAACTATATCGCCTCTGTGGTCTAGCGGTTCAGGTGTTGGACTTCAAATCCCGGGTCGGGCAACAAAAAGAAAATTTGAGTTTCCCAATTTTCTAATAAAAAAAATATCCGGGATTGGATATGTGCCCGGTTGGCGATAGGCTTGCTACTTATCACATTGTGGGACTTAGTGTCTTCGGCTAGTCGTGGGTGCCCTGGTTGTGCCTCTGCCTACCTCTTCGGAGATATGGGCGTGAAGATACTTTTTTAAGAAACTATTTTGATTTAATATAAATACAAGTATTTTATTGTGAAATATATAAATAACTTGTCCCGGTGTTACAATTGCTGGAGGCGCTGTAGTATTTTTACTAAAAAGAAAATAGAAGAAATGAAAATGGTACAATACAACGAAAAATTCGAAGAAACGGGAGATTTTAAAGAATTTATGAAAAAAATTCAATACTTTTTATATGAAGAAGAGAAAAAGAAAGCATTGATTCCCTCATTCATAGCGGGAAATGCTTTGCGATTTTTTAATATTTTTGAAATTGAAAACGAGCAATACTCGTATCGAGACTTGATGGAAGCTTTATCAGAAGAATTTAGCAGGAAAATAAACTACGTAGAACTAGGTATTTTATAATAAAAAGCAAAATTATAAAGAGGACGTAATGCCAATGGAATTTTATTATAATGTGATGGAATTGGCAGCGAAAGCCAAAATTACGGATGATGAAATTATTATCAATAAATTTCTAAAAGACACGAATATATTTTACAGAAGAAAATTAGCTCTCTCAATTATCCAAACAACGAAAGATTTAAAAATAATATTAACACAATTAAAGGATTATGAAAATTCAACAGTCCCAACAGTCCCTCAACCGAAATACATCTGCTGCCCGTCGGCGAGAAAAATAGAAAATACATTTACGGAAGGGCGCACACTAAACCAAATGCACAATCACCGATATATCACATCCCACCTGGCACTGGCCCTCTACACAGGTTCTATCACAACACCCACATCCACTGCAATTTTCCAAATATGGGTCATGACCGCGTCAACAACAGGGAAACAGGGAGAGGCGGCAGTAAGCAGGGCATTGCAGCCGTCTTCAAAGGAGCCCAATATAAATTCTAATAATATGGTGAAGAAGACGTCGTAAGGTAACAGGCCGTTTATTTCTATAGACATTTTAAACGTCGGCACCTTTAAATGTTCGTTAGTCACGAGAGCTACTATTTCGTTTATTAATAAGGATTTATGCCCAAGGAGTAGCATTATTGTAAATACAGAAGTAAATTTAAAAACTGTAAATGGGATTATAATTAAGGTATTGGGAAAAATAGACCTACACATAAAGATCGGTAATTTCATGACCAAAATGGAATTTCTTGTCTGTAAAAATATAAACATTAATATAATTGACTATATGTATATGTTGACGATTTGTAAATGTTGACAATGTGTATGTGTTGACAATGTGTATATGTTGACAATGTGTATATGTTGACAATGTGTATGTGTTGACAATATGTATATGTTGACAATGTGTATGTGTTGACAATATGTATATGTTGACATTGTGTATATGTTGACAATGTGTATGTGTTGACAATGTGTATATGTTGACAATGTGTATGTGTTGACAATGTGTATATGTTGACAATGTGTATGTGTTGACAATGTGTATGTGTTAACAATGTGTATGTGTTGACAATGTGTATGTGTTGACAATGTGTATGTGTTGACAATATGTATATGTTGACAATTTGTAAATGTTGACAATGTGTATGTGTTGACAATGTGTATATGTTGACAATGTGTATGTGTTGACAATGTGTATTTGTTGACAATGTGTATGTGTTGACAATGTGTATGTATTGACTATATGTATATGTTGACGATTTGTAAATGTTGACAATGTGTATGTGTTGACAATGTGTATATGTTGACAATGTGTATATGTTGACAATGTGTATGTGTTGACAATATGTATATGTTGACAATGTGTATGTGTTGACAATATGTAAATGTTGACAATGTGTATGTGTTGACAATATGTATATGTTGACATTGTGTATATGTTGCCAATGTGTATGTGTTGACAATGTGTATATGGTGACAATGTGTATGTGTTGACAATGTATATATGTTGACAATGTGTATATGTATGGCAAAACGTTTAAAGAATTTTTGACGGCATTTTTCTAAGACGTGAAAATAATGTTATTTTCGCGTCTTAGAAAAGCTAATTTGACATTAAATGGCCAAATGCAAATTCGGTTTAAAGGAAATAGCTATATTAGGACATAAGGTGTCTTCGAGCGGTATATCACCAGATCCAGAAAAATTTAAGGCTATGCAAGACGTCCCTGAACCAAAAACATGTAAAGATATAAAAAAGGTATTAGGTTTATTTTCGTAGTATAGAAAAATTAATAATTTTTCAAATTTATTATTAACACTAGTAAAACTTTTAAGAAAAGATTGTAAATTTAGTTGGACAAAAATGCAACAAAATGCATTTGATCATTTAAAACATGCATTAGTTAACCCTCCATTAACCCTCCAATACTAACGTTTTTCTCAGTGGATCCGAAGGTTTGTACGCGGTTATATATATATCGATGCAAGTAATTTTGCTATCGGATGTTCATTAATGCAAGGTTATGATATATTGAAACCCTTTATTAACACTAGTAGCTTATGCTTCTCGAAAGCTGTCCGACGCGGAAACTAGATATTCTGTGACAAAAAAATAATGTTTAGCTTTAATATGGGTATTAAAATAATTTCGTCAATATTTATGGAGTAGGCGTATTCAAGTAGCAACAGATCACAAACCACTGTGTTGGTTACATACAAAAAAGGATATGAATGATCGTTTATCAAGGTGCTCTTTGTCACTACAAGAACGGGATTTTGATATAGTGCATTGTCCAGGAAAAGAGAATGTAGTGGCTGATTTCTTAAGTAGGAATCCATTAATTGAAACAGAAATCAATGATACGAATAGGGAAGATTCCAATACAAATAAAATAAAAAATGAAAATGATTTAGAACTGTTAGCAATTTCACATGATAGGATGTATAAATTTCAACAGAGCGATGAATTTTGTTCCCGATATTCAGGATTTGTCCGCTCTTCATCGCTTGATATGTATAAAGGCTTTTGTATAGTCAATGGATTATTACGTAAAAAGGTTCGTTGAAGTAATGTTTTGGAGGTTATTCGTGTGTTACCGTATTGTTTTTGTATGTAATGGAGTTCCGTATGCTGGTGGTCATTTAGGATTTGCGAAAACGTTGGGAAAATTTAGGGTTAGATATTTCATGCCTGACATGTTAAATAAAATTGAAAGATATGTCAAGTCATGTATTCCGTGTCGAGAAAGAAAAGAGGTTTATTATAAGGCCGAATTATATCCAGTGTCAGTAAGGATTTTTTTTTAATTTGGAATTGATGTATTAGGACAGATTCGCACATCTATGTTTGGAATAAAATATATTACTATCGCTGTCGAATATATTTTGTCGAAGTATGTATTAACTATTATGTATAAACTAATATATTTTTCTGTTTCATGTAATGGTCGTCAACGGGGAGAGGTGGAAAAATAAAACAATTTGAATTGTATAATTCTAAGGTTTATTTATTGGGACTTATTTTTGTCGGAAAAAGGATTGTGTTCCTATTGTTTCAAATTTACTTAAATTGAAAGATTTTGCTTAACTTTTTTTTGTAATTTATAGAATGAGAAAGGAATATAAGATATATCCAATAATCAATATATGTGTTGTTTATTATATATTGGGTATGAGATATAATGGTACCGTCAAAGATCTCTCGTTGATGACATGCCGAAATCCATAATCAAATATGATTGACAGTAAATATGAAAGTCACATATAATCAATTTATACACTCGTAAGTCATAAATGCTTTTGATTTTTTGAAGTTCACTTTACGTTTGTTAACAATTTTGACGATTTTCGGTGTCTACATAGGTGTTATTAGAAAAACAGCATTTGTGTATTCAAATGAGTTTTATTCTTGTCAATTTAATAATTGTAAATAAGTTGAGGCAAGCTAGATTGGAAATGATGTATGAAAGGAGGATTAAATTTTTTTCTTCGGGGGTTTTTGGTCTAATCAAGTTTTAAAGATTAAATTTCTCTGAAGCTAAACCTACAGTGAGAACGCATAAAGATAAAAGAGAATCAGAAGTCAATTGAGGATTGAAATGGAAAGATATAAAACATGTAAAAGAAACTATTTAAAATATATATTGATTTAATATAAATACAAGTATTTTATTGTGAAATATATAAATAACTCGTCCCGGTGTTACAGTACGTTGATTTCAGGTATTTGTCAATAACTGCCATACACAATCCCAGAGTTAATATATCAAATAGACCTTGTCAACAAATAGGCAGTCGTGGGTGCCCTTCTGCCATAGCTCTGCAAAGATAGACAATGAAATAACAGTGCATGTATTGGCAATTTCCTAAATATAATCAAAACAATGTATTCAACCTCATCGCAGTATTAACGATATAACCATTTACACAGCGCTCGTAACGAAATATTTGGCCAAGATAACCAAATGTGCTCTGATTAGATGCTATCGGCCTCACCTTGATACTGCGGATTACGCTTTGTTATATACGGACACGTACCAATTACAATCGTCAATTTTGTTCTTTATTGTATGTACATATTTGTACTTAAGAACTTATGACGTCTGTAAAGATGGCAAGAAAAATAAAAAGAAATCGTTAAATACGAGTCATAACCGTCTTACAGCGGAAATAAATTTTAATTTTTTTTGCATTGAAACGGTACGATATCCGAATTTAGTAATTTTCGTTTCTATAAGTTCGACGTCTACCAATTGTAAATAGACCTAATATCTCGAGATACTGACTGCCCTTAAGTCAGGAGAGCTCTTGGACGGCATTGATGTAAATTCCTTTCCGAACAAATTCCAATGCTGGCCAAAAAAATCTGAGGTAAACACAGTGACACAGAGGGTAAGTTGCTAAGAGCGAGTCGGACTGGCCCTTGAAAGACTTGACAAGATGTCGCCGCCTCGTTGGTCGAGTGTGTCGAGTGGCTATCGTACACGCCTAACTACATCGACGAACCGCGAGGCTCGGGTTCGATTCCCGACGGGGGCAGGCATTTATGTGATAAACATTTAGTGTGCATTTCCGGATCTGGGTGTGTATTAATTGTATTCGGAGATCTATTTAAGTATTTCTATGTATTAGTATCGTTGACTAACACGTGCGACTTGTCCAAAAAAAAATCCAGCATGAAAATGATCAATCTGTAATATTTCGTAAAACTCGTGGTATTTTCGAAAAACAGAATCGTCCTTCTTACACCGCTATTGAGAAATTTGTTCGTGAAATTTGAGTGGACATACTCCGTACAAAATACACGTGCCACTACCAACACGTGTTCGATCGGTTCGTTCAACAGAAACCGTCGCCGCCGCGAGCCACAGTGGTGAGGAAGATCAAAATTTGTCAATTTCACGACGTTCTCAACAATTGGGGTTATTCAAAAGCAGAACATGGCGTATTTTGTGAAGGGATTTGGCATCGAAGCCTTACGAGATTCAACTGGTGCACGAATTGAAACTGACCGACCATTCAAATCGCCGTTGATTCGCTCAATTCATTCAAGAACAATCTGCTGGTTATTCTGAAACAAAAACAAACATTTTTTCAAAAGAAGTACATTTTCAATTGTCAACATAAATGGGTTTGTCAACAAACAAAATTGCCGCATTTGGGTTTATGAAAATACTAAAGCAATTATTGAGAAGCCCTAGCATGCTGAAAGTGTTACTGTGTGGTGCGCCGTGAAAATATATATATTATATATGTAAGTGGTCTGACGGCGCACACACACACACACACACTCGCATAAACCTTTACAAGGTTTTTGGTTGTGGAGCCAAATGTATGTTACATTTATTTTCTAATATGTCAATAAATAAATGAATAACTGGTCGTTTGTTTCGAAGATGAGCCTGGAAACGGGGTAAGTAGTCAATGGATCTCACTATCGCGAGATGGTATCCACTGAATTTTGGTCTACTGTTGACGACTCGGGTATCACTGAAACAGGACGGTGCCACATGTCACACAACCAATGAAACGGTCAATTTATTGCAAACCAAGTTTTCCGATCGCATAATTTCGCGATATTCAGCTGTTAAGTGGCCCGACAGATCCTGTGATTTAACACGATTGCATGAATTTTTGTGGGACTTTACTAACGGGAAAGAGGGTCCATACGGAGCCAGTCGAATCGATTGCAGCCTTTAAAACTCAAAATCCGTGATGTAATTAACGAAATAGTTTTGCCAAAAGGTGATTAAATTTTTTTTATGAAAGAATCCACATCAGCTGGAAACGTGGTTGTGTTGGACATTTGGCCAGATATCATTTTGTCAAACTATTCTCTTTGTAAAAAATTGAAAAAAATATTACCCTCCAAATTCTTTGCTGTAAAACTATTTCATTGATGTAGGTGTTGTTTAATGTTACTTTGAAAAACATTATACTAAGTCACTGCACTTTTGGTTTTTTCTCTTTATTTTTTTATACAGTCTGGATTTTCTCGACTAGTAGCCCGTCTCGGCTTTTCACAGGTGGATAAAATTATTTTTTTTTGAGATGTAATTAATTTCAATTAAATTTGCACACCATGTGCAGTTTGATCCAATTTGAAAGATAGGATTGCCTACATGTCAACTTGTCGCGGGCAAAGCCGCGGGTAACAACTAGTGTATTCAATTGATTGCCTAGTTCAGATTACCCAAATTTCACTATAAAAATAAACAGAATTATAAAAGATGTAAAAAAAGCCTTTATTTTGCTAATTCCGCGTAAGCAGTGTAACGGTTGTGGCAAATAATCCTCCAAACGACACAGAATGTGACAAGCCTAACTGACGTTCCCACCACCCACCTCCGCGACCAGAACACGAATATAGGAAGAGCTCGGGAAACAATATAAATTGTAACGTTCTTTACATGTGACAACCCTACCTAAAATTCCCACCTCCCACCTCCGCGACCAGATCACAAATAGAGTCCGAACACGGGAAACAAAACCACTTGTCACGTCCTTCGCCAACTTTGTCGAAGCACTCACCACAGAGAACACCAAATCGCACTCAAAAAAAAAAACAGAATTATGTAATTGTAGCAGTAAGATCCGAGAAAGATTGGGATTTAAAGAAAGTTTTGTTATTTAACATCAAAACTCAGAAAAGTCATGCTCCGCTGGTTCAGTTGTGTAGAAATAATGACAGATGAAAGATTGACAAAGCAGGTATAAAATGCGAGTGTGGATGGACGTCGGGATCCGGGGAGACCTAGATTGATCAAATCGTTCGGGTATCCGAACCGAGGGTAGTATCAAGAGCCTCCGAAACCAGCGTGTTTGTGTAAAAAGGGTAATGAATATGGAGAAACCCTGGCAGGTCTACCAGGATCGTACCATTCAGCACTCGATTATCTCTACTTGACTTTATTAAAAGCTACAAATGTCTTTACACTTGGAACCAACTCCTACGACGTAATACAACTTCGCTCTCTTCTCAACGCCCATCCATTGTAGAGGCTCGACAAATCCTAGACTAATTTTTATTTGAAGCTATATTAAAAAAAACATGTCTCAATATCAGAACGCGGGGCTTACATTAGAATAGGATTACATTTTTGTGGTTTTCAGAACCTGCCTCAATGATGTACTGAATCTCGCGGTGACTGCCTCACTTAGACACAGGTGGGTGGTGCTGGGTGTACACGTGACAACATCCACTAATGTCGACTCCTGATCTGGTTCTGAGACAAGAACCAAACTTAAGTACATTCACATCCCACCGCCCGCCGTCACCGCAACTTGTTTGACATTACGCAATATCCGCGACTACCTGTACTCGTACGTGCCGATTACGACAACTTTTTGTTCACGGAAATTTTCAAATTTGAAAAGTATTCTGGTCGAGATATTATGTCGATTCTTCAATTGCAAAACAACTAAGTTTGATATGCAAGTGTCAACTCACAAAACAATTGCACTTATCTTATTTATCCTTGTAAGGAAAATTTCTTTGTTAAATTACTATACGGATGTATGGATAGAGAGACGTAGCTAATTTATAAGGGTTCCTTTTCTAATTTGGAAAAAAATAAAGTGGTTTATTGCGAATTGGACTTACCCTTGAAAGGTTAGTACCCTACCTAGTAGTAGACTTGTGTTAACCATGAAAGAAAGATAATAATGAAGCTTTTCTTTTCACGTGAGCTAGTCTTTCACCGGCTCACACGCTTTTATATCAAGTATAACATTAGCTCAGCAGTTCACTAGATTTCATAAATTCATTTTCGAGATACTGAAATACTGAGTGGGAGTAAACCTTTGATGGCTAGTGCTTACCATGTGCAAGAGAGAGAGATAGATAGCGATTCATAAGATCTCAAACTCGTTTGTCTTGATCTGTATAAGGGACGTATTTCTTGCAAAACTAAATTAAGATGTTAAACTCATATTTTATTACACACTGTCTAAAATCGGTATTTCGATTTTCAACCAAGCACTTACTGACGCGTCTTTCACGTGTAGTGTTTCCGCGACTTCGTTCGAGACTGTCTGCTATGATTTAAGTTTTAAGTCAGTAACGGCCAATATTAATAATGTATCTCAATCTAATGGATTTCAAGCAATCTAGATAGCTGCGTATCCGGCGGCCTATCCCATACCTAATTGCCATATTTATTCTGTCCACAGATATGTTATTGGTCAGCGATAACATAACAATGGATCAAAATATCAGTCTTGGACAGCAAGTTTTGGATTAGGATTGATTATTAATATTGGCCGTTAATCAACATTGTATGTATATTTCATAATGTGCAAACATTATGAAATATACATACAAACCTTTCTTTTCAATCACTTTATCTATTCAAAAAAACCTCATCAAAATCCGTCGCGTAGTTTTAAAGATTTAAGCATACAAAGGTACATTAGGACAGAGGAAGCGAGTTTGTTTTATAGGTACTACTACCTAGTGATGTCGCTACAAAACAAAAAATTATAAATGGAATCGGATACCGTGTTCATGAGTTGTACTCCAATTTACAATTCGAGTTTTACATTTAACCCCTGGGAATCCCTTTAAGTAAAGTAAGTGGTAAAGGGGATAAAAATTAGCCTACAGTTTTCCTCAGAGCACAGAGTACCTACCTACCTGTCATATACATATTGCTACGATTGGTTTAGCAGATTCGGCGAGAAACGAGTTTTTGGCATAGGCGTTAGCATCTGCCGTTTGTCACCGACCGAGACCGCGCAAATTTGTTTATTTTTGCAATGTGTCAATTCAGATTATTTTGATGCGTAATAATTTTATGTGGGTAATTCGTAAATGATCAACTAGTAAATACCTAGCTATTTCATTTGGCATTTTAATTAAAAAGATTAGATGTTAAAAGGATTTATTGATTTATTTTGTTAATACTTCATTGTAGTTACATAGTAATCACTAAAATAAAAAATGAAAAAAAAAATTACAATGGGTGAGTTTATCTTTAGTAACAGAGATTTCTTTCAGCGAACTCGTTACATTGAAATATCATAAGCAAAGATTATGAAAAAAATTACTTGGCTTACAATGAATTGATTAATTTAAAAAACAAATTAGAAACTACATACTTAAAGTTGCATGATAAAAAATACACGTAAAATAAATGCAATGTATATATAAACACACATATGTACATATGGCCGGCTTCAAAACTAAAGATTAACAACTTGACTTGGACCCGTTGGCAAGCCCAGGGTAAGAATACCATAAACATGCTAGGAAGATAATAATAAGAAATCAGCTGGCACACATTGCTCGACACTGAGACAGGTGGCAATCATTGGAGGAGGCCTTTGCCTGCAAATAGGGGTTCTTACTCTGCTTGGTCAATCCTATGAAAACCACTAAATTTGTTGTAAAAATATTTAAGATGTTCGTTGAAATTTACTAATATATTAACTTTTTAAAAACAACGTTATAAATTTTAAAAATCTATCACACATATTTAATTTAAGTTTATCAAATGGAGTATTCCCAGATGACTGGGAAATTTCTTCAATTCACCCAATTTTTAACAATCCCATATCGCTTATCGCTAGTTGGAGCTTTATTCAAGTTGCTTGAAAAAATTGTAAGCAAACGCCTTGTTGACTATCTTGAAACCAATAACCTGATATCATCAAAGCAATTTGGTTTTCGTAGAGGGCTTAGTACGGAAGATGCTGTCACACTACTTACGACTACAGTTTCATCGCAACTAGACAACAAACAACACAACAGCAAGGTCTTTTTAGACCTAGCAAAAGCCTTCGATACTGTCTCAGTTCCTATACTTCTGAAAAAACTAGAAGGCATGGGCATTTGTGGTGTTGCATTAAACTGGTTCAATAGCTACCTAACGGACACAAGGTAGCATCTTGGGTCCCACATTATTTATTTTGTACATTAATGATATTCATGAAGTTTCAATCAAAAATGCTGAAATCTTGTGCTACGCTCATGACACAGTGCTAATCTTCCGTGATACAACATGGTCTAAGGTGTGCATCAAAGCAAAGTGGGGCATGACTATTATATCTAGATGGCTAAGGCAAAATCTTTTAATACTTAATACCAGTAAAACAAAGTACATATGTTTTCATAAAACTGCTGCTTTAGCTCCAAAAGATCCTACCAATATTAAAATACATGAGTGTGATGAAACTCCAAATTGTTCTTGTGAATTATTAACTCGCACATCTGATTTAAAATACCTGGGCGTCGATGTTGATGCAAATCTGAAATTTACTACTCATATTGAAAATGTATCGGAGCGAACTAGAAAAGTAATAAGTATATTGCGAAATCTACGCGACACCGCAGGCAAAGAATCCTTAAAAATGGTTCACTACGCACTTTGTCAATCTTTGTTAACATACTGTATCACGAGTTGGGTAGTGCAGCAAAAACTTATTTGATTAAAGCTGAAAGAGCACAAAGATCGGTTCTAATGTTCCGAAAACCATACATGTATGAAACTAAAAGTATATATCAAGAAGCTGGTGTACTAACTGTGCGCCAACTACTTATACTTACAACCGCCCTTAAGGCTCATAGGTCATTTTTATCTTTGCCAGACTACAACCTTTTCGTTAGACGCCGGGTGTATCGAATGCCTACTCCTAATATTAAGAAAACTCATTTCGATCAACGTTTTGAAGATTTCATAAATGTATTCATAGACAAAAGGGTAACTAAATACTATGTCATTAAAAACAAAAATGTTTGCGAAGCGAAACATATAGATTGTAAATGGTTAGAGACATTATCATACGATGACACGGAGGGACTTATCAAAATTAAAATATAACTTTCTGTTTACTAATTACACCGTCTTAATTTTTTTTTATGTATATTATAATACTCGTATATAGCTCTTTTAGAATATTTTTCTTTTGATTTTATGTACAACACAATATATATTTGTAGTAAGTAAACTGTTCTGTGTACGAGGCTTAAGTTAAATTAAGTTGCAAAGAAGAATAAAGGCTCGATACAGGCTTGCCTAGTGAGGCCATCAACAGATATTTATTGTAACTGTTAATGATGTAATCTGTAAAATAAAGATATTTTTCATTTTTTTCATTTTCAATTAATATTTAAATATCGAATATATAAATATTTAGAGAAAATTATGTAAAAAAATAATAAAGATGTATGAAATTATACGAATGTTTTCTTATTTTTATCATTATTTTATTAAAATACATCGCTCAGCTAAGTAAAATGAGTTATTTTATACGGTGATACACTTGGCCATCGAAGAACTGTAAAAGGTAAATAAGTGATAGGTGTATATCTTAAGAGCAACATGATATATGTCTTCTTTCATTTGATCTGATGTTATCTTTGCAAGACTTCTGATCTTATCTACGTGGTAACAAGCACATACATGGAGTATGTCTTGAAAGTGGCAATTTGTTTATTAAATCGTTTATTGTACGCAAAAAACTTACATAAACTTTACAACTTAAAGACTTGCACAAAAGGTCAGCTTATCTCAGATAAAGATATTTCTTCTAGCTCACCCAATAAGAAGCTCATAAAATATCTTAAATGGTAGTGCATAATAAATTAAGTAAGGAAAAAAATTGATAACTGTACAGCATTTACATACATATGTTATATACATCTAACCCAGGAGAAAAACAAAAAACAAATGATATGCACAAAAAAAAGAAAACCGTGTTGGTCCGGGCTCCTTTGCAGAATAGACCATCTGCTTTCCTGCTAGGCAGCTCCTAAAAGGCGAGCATACGCTTACCATCACTAGCAACGTGACATCTTACTAGGTGGTCGACTCACCCGGATTGGTGCCACCGCATTACCTATTCCTGGCGTCATATGGTCATAACATTATGACGTGTTCCAGTTTCGAGGGTAAGGTAGCCGGTAAACTTGTTATTGATCGAGGCCTAACATCGCGGCCTCAGTTTGGCAACGCACCTTGACGACCTTTGGTGTCTCTAGGCGGCTTGAATTTCTTACCATCAGGAAATCCATCAGCTGTTTGCCTTCCAATATCAACAAAAAATAATAATAATAATAAGTAATAAACCATGAAACGAGCATACATAAATACATACACTTGCATACATAACAAAAATATATAAACTTGTATATATCTCCGAGAATACATACATAATACTAAAGGTAACACAATGTGTAAACAATTGTAGTACCCACCCAGAATACAAACACGAGTACTTAAAAACAACAACAAAAACATGAAAATATATCTGATGGTGTGAAAAAAACTACATTCCTATTGCTAATGTTTGATGCACCACTACAATTTATGCAACAATTTATAGTAATTTACACTAGCAAAAATAGCTTTATTTTTCATAGTCTTTTAACTAACTAGTGGTCGCCCCTTGGTCGAAATTCGACTATAATAAATTTTAATATCTTGTTGATAAGAACGCCATCTTCATTTCTCAAGACCAACTACTTTGTTTCCAAACTGTATGGTGCGCCATCTGTGATCTTATATCGTTATCATCAATATTTTTCTTTGTTTGTGTCAAATGCATGGTGGTGTGGGTAACGTTTTATTTATTGATTTAATGTACTTGATAAGCATTACTATTGAAAAATATTAGCGTTCTGCACTTCTCCTACTCATAAACTATAAGTGTGCCAAATTTCATACCCCTCCGTCAGCGCAATTTTCGTAAAAAGGGGTCCAAAGTTTTTGCTTGCTTCACTTATTAATATATATGACAAAAACTGCTGACTAACTGTTCACTAAGTTTCTTTCGCTGGATCCCGCTGAATGCGAATAACACGCTGCTTTCCGATGTGGTGGTAGATTTTTTGTAACTATACTGACGCGTCACAAGCACTCACCGTACTCGCGAGGTCCATGTGACAAAATATTGTATTGTTCTTGTCACGAACGAGTCGAACGACGATCAATAGTTTGGATACATGTGTTGATTGTTATATTATTGATTGTTAATGCATTATTACGAAATTTCTTAGTCTGCTACTCATCGTTAGTGATAAGACTAAGAAGTTATTAATGTATGTAGTTATGTTGTTAACATAAATAAATAATGTTTTTATTGAAAGTAAATAATGTTAAGGATAAATCCCTTTGGTGGCAGCCCCGTCACAACGTAGAAGACTTTGTTGTCCTGTCCCTGGTCTTAACTACTGTCCATGAAAACAGACAACTCGGCCACAAAACAGCGACACACATAAATCATTTACATTACCTCCTGATGACAAGATACAAGAGTGGCCTATTTTATCATCATCAGGAGATCCAGGTGCGTATTTGCTGTTATTTCATATAAACGTAAACATATATATGTACAGGTTAGTGAGCTGGCGCAACTCAGCATGCCTAATACTGATACTAAACAGTCACTGCTCCTACTGTTTTGCTGAGGAGGGAAATGTAACCGTTAAATTTTACACAACAACAAACGCAGAATAACAAACAAACGGATCGAAAAAATGGAGCCCGCCGAACGGTCACTTGTAGACCACCACTTAAAGACCTTTAAATTTGGATTATTCTGCAAGAGTCAACGACTTAGAAACGACATTGATTTGGCAGTGACAATTTTTGCTGACGTGGTCCGCTGGCGCCTTTGACTAAATGAAATTGCCCCTTGTTAGTTGGGACACGTATAAGTCACAAGTTGACACCTAATATGCGCGTGTGCGTGTGTGTGTGTGTGTTTTAAATAATACAAACATTGAAACAAATATGCTAATTAAACAAACTTTCTTACTAGCCAGGCTAGAGTGAAGCTGATAGAAATTGCCAGGATGCTGTATAAAACCCAATGTCCCATAGTATTCCTGATTGACAATGTTGGTTAAACATTACTCTTACAGTTATCCTGAACCTCGACCTTAAATCGGTGTCCTCCAACATGGTCACCTAGAATAAACAGATTCCTCTAGAAATACCAGAAAATTAAATAAACATTTTAGGAAAAACCAATAACAGTATGATTTTAATAAGTACACTGAATATTATTATCTATTGCAGATGTCGTCTAGCGGTCCAGCGTCAGACTACACTTCTTGAGATCCCGGGTTCGAACAATACAAGATGTGTATTTTCAATTTTATTACAAAAAAAATTTGCTCGGGATTGGATATATATCCGGTTGACGATTGGCTTGCTAACTATCACATTGTGGGACACAATCTTTTCGACTAGTCCTGGGTGCCCTGGTTGTGCCTTTGTCTACCTCTACTGGGATATTGGCTTGAAGATACTTCACACGGAATAGGCAACAACAACTTTTCTTTTTTTTCTACGAATATAATAAAGCAGTTTGTAAACTCTGAATACCTTATTTTAAACAATATGGTCTTTGCGTTCCCAAATGTCTAGCAAATTATGATTCCAAACACTGGAAAACTCAGTTTTTTAAGTCTTAGTGATGTGGAAGAAGTGTTTAAATGCCTTTGAAAAAATACCACTATATTTTCGTGTTGGAAAGATAAAAACTACACATCTATAACAACGATCCATACATACTCAATTTTAAGTTAAACGTAAACTGACGTTTTATTTCTTGATATAAAGTATTTACATTCTTTGGATTTATATCGACTCACAGAATTTTGTCGATAACTTGTCGGTATCCAGTCTTACCTAAACAAAATTTTGCAATATACTTATTCTAGTTGTAATAGGTCACTTGTGTACAAAAAACAGCAGCTTCTTTTTGTTTTTAGAAGACGTTGTTTTTTCTCTTCTCTTCAGCACGAGCCATACTTTTAATTAATTAGTAATAAACTGTAAACAACATAATTCCATACAAATCTTAATTAATTATAGTTTTTGACCCAGACTGCTTAAAACCTTAAGTAGTTAAATAACCTCCTAAACATTGCTTAACTAATCTCTTGATTAAGCCTTAAACATTGTTTAAAGTTTGTTATTCATAAAGTAAATTTTGACAATGCTTAGTTAAATACTGTTTAACTTGGTAGGTTTTGGTAGAAATGCGCGAAAATTACGCGTATTTCTTTTGCTAAAAGTGAATTAAACAATTATTGTCATCCGTAGTCAACATCGTTGTTTCCATAGTGATTATATTATCTTTGGTTTCCATGTTGTTTCTGAATACAGTGTCGGACGTCTATGACCTCTTGCTAAAGAGTATTTATATTCCTTGTCTATAACTATCTACCTGCTAATGTGCTGGACCTGGGCTGTGTAACTTGTTGGCGTTTTTTAAACAATGTGATGTAAAAGTTCAGTACTACTAGTATTGTACTACACTAAAATTAAATTTATTAGAGTAAATAAAAGTTGATGCAACATAGTCACAAAACATTTGAACTGATACACTGCATTTCAAAAGTATGTTTTTAATGCATCTACATTATGTTACTAAGCTAAGTATACAATGATGTCATTTCTGTAATATTTTCCCCCGTGTTGGTTTGAGCTCCTTTGTAGAATAAACCATCTACCTTCCTGTTAGACAGCGCGTAAAAAGCAAGCATAGGCTTACCGTCACTAGCACCGTGACAACTGACTGTAGGAGGTGAGTTTCGCAGCGACTCACCCGGATTGGTACCACCGCCTTACCTATTCCTGCCGCCTTAACGTCAGTGCTTGCTGTTGAATTGTTCCGGTTAGTAGACTAAAGTAGCGGGTAAACTTACTTTTGCTCTGGGCTTAACACCCCGGCCTCAGGTTGGAAACCCACCATTGCCACCTTTGGTGTTTCTAGGGGGCGTGAAATTCTCACCATCAGAAAATCTGTCTACTTTTCTGCTTCTAATATTTAAAAAAATGCTCTGGAAAACTATTCGTTTCTTCATATGAGTCATTGGCTATCTTTATAATAAAACATATTATTATAGTCCTATATTGTTTCAAAATCCAACATATCCCATCCAAATTTGTCCAAACTTCTACGAAATCAAAATATATCGATTCGTATATTATAGAAAATTCATAAGAATACACAAATAAGCCATATTAAATGGCTATTTGTTGCATTTTGTCATTGCACATAAAATCAGCTGTTTGAAATTTAGTCAGCCATTTTGTTAATTAAGGTTATAGACAAGGGTCCGAGGTTGTTTAAAGTGACAGCTGTTTAAAAGTATATTTAAACAAATGATTAACTCGAAATAGCGTTTATGAATAAACATTTTTTTAAACATTATTTAAATTGATGATTAAAAGTTAAACAACGTTTATGAATAAGCCTGTAAAAGTTTAAGTTGATGATTAAATTTATGAATAAGCCTGTTATAATACTTTTAAAAATACATTTCAGAATGCCTAAACGTTTTTGACTCAGCAGGTTAATAGTGATCATCACTTGAAAATTATAAAACACTAGCTTTACCCGCGGCTTTGCTCGCGTGACAGTTAATGTATTTACTGTTACTAGCCCATTAATAAGAAATTTTATTTTAATTTTTAACCCCTATTCCAACCCCATAGGGGTAGAACTTCCAGAAACGCTAAAATACGTATCAACTCATTTTTATATGTTGCCAACAAAATAAAGTTTCATATTTCTAACTTAAAAAATTACGATCTTTCATACAAACTTTCAACTCCTATTTCACCCCCTTAGGGGTAGAATTTCCGTAAATCCGTTCTTAGTCGGTGTCTACTCAATAAAATGACTTTCACTTAGCGATGACGAATCAGTCAGTCAGGGCATGCTATTTCATAAGTATAGATTAATATTTCAAACTGTCTTTCAAGAAGTTCTAGACGCTTAGAGCTACCAATTATTTGATGTACAAACTTTATGATAAATAAAAGAATAGTGATACAAGATGATATGTTAAAACCTTCGACAGTGGATAAAGATGTCTACTGAGATCCTTGTGATATGTTTTTGTCAAAAAGACTGGAAACTTTATTTAATTATCACCATATTAAAACCTCAAAAGGATCCCTTGCTGCTGGAGTCTTACAGACCTATAGCCCTTGCCTCGACACTATCAAAGATCACTGAACACCTAGTAAAAGACCGTCTAAAGTGGATCATAGAAAGAAAAACATTTTACCTAATAGCCAGTTCGGTTTTCTGAAGGGACTGAGCACAATGGATAATCTTTCTATATTGACTTCAGATATTAGGCTATCATTTTCCAAAAATGAATCCTTAGCTGCGGATTTTTTTGATGTTACGTCAACATAATATGACAACATATGTCATAATATGAAACATATGTTTTTATGCTTCCGACAAATCTCTAGCTAATATCTCTGTTTAACTTAATACTGCTATAAATTATCTTCAGGACTAGCTAAACTCTCATGGATTACATATATCTCCTCAAAAAGGAATGTTGTCGTTTTTTCTAGAAAAAGATCCCTCTAATTAGCATCCTAATAGAGAATCAACTTGGTGATGTCTAAACCAAAGCAAAATTCCGGGGTATGATATTTGACTCAAAAATATCTGGTTTACATCATTTGAACTACTCTATCGATAAATGGGAGCCCCTATCCCAACCTACCTATCAACCTAATTCGTTCCTTTGCGGGAGTTTGACGGGGTGCTCATTCGTACACACTGAAATTAGTCTACAATGCTATTATTCGTAGCATTTTAGACTATGGTTGCTTTTTAATCGAACCATGCAACAAAACTCCTCTATCGAAACTGGACAAAATTCCATACAAATGTTTGAGAATCATAATAGGGGCTGTGAAGTCTACAACCACTAATGCCCACCAGGTGGAGTACGGTGATCCTCCTCTCAATTTACGAAGGCAGTTCCTTGCAGATAGATTCATTTATAGAATTTCCCAAATGTCTTCCCATCCTCTTTTGCAAAAACTTTCAGCACTATCCTCGCCCTATGGAGTCGTCTACCTACTGGTCTCACAAACCTTCTTGCTTTAATAATAGTTTCAGGAAAATGTTACAGGTACTCCAACCCCTTTGTCAAGCTTCTAAATTACCATTATTTGACACAAAGTTCAATTCACTCTATATCAACCAAACATACACTTAAATATTGGCATTTATTAGGAATATATAATTTCAAACAGCTTATTTAACGATTTTGTTAATAATAAGTACTCAGATTGGCTTTTGGTTTACACCGACGCCTCTAAAAAATACCCTACTGACATGGTTGGAGCAGCTGTCTGGATACCTAAATTTCGTGTTGCTTTATCCTATAAATGCCCACCTATTTCCTCTATTTATATTTTTTCCAGCGGAAAGCCTAGCTATACTTGAAGCTATTAAGTACATTGAATCCCACAAGTTTAATAAGTCAATAATATTTTCTGACTAACTTAGTAGTTTACAAGCTATTTCAAATAATAATCATTTTTCAAATTAAAGACATTTTGTACAAATGCTCTACTAAAAATATTCAGGTAGTGTTGGGTTGGATACCTAGTCATGTGGGGATAAAAGATAATGAGGTGGTAGATGGGCTGGCTATAGAATTTGTGAACATTGGTTTTCTAGACCAATTTTCTGTACGACCCCTTGACCTTTCTTCAACAGCTCGAAATGATCTTCTTCAGGATTGGAGTACAAACTGGGATCCGCCTAGCCTAGTAACAGGGAATCATTATGCATCGATTCAGTCTTGCATTCAGGAAAAAACATGGTTTTATCATATTCGATCCATGAATAAAACTTCAACATCTGTTGTCAGTACACTAAGGCTTGGTTAAGTTTGTATCCCAGTTTTTCTTCATAAAATACTTGTTCGAGATTCTCCTATCTGCAGGACGGAGGATATAGGACGAAGGTGTCCTGTCTACACATTTACACATAATCACTTGATCATATTTTATTTAATTGCTCAAAATTCTCTACTTCCTTGTATGATATCCTTCCAAGGACTTTTTCCTAAACCTACTAACTATAAATATTTTCTGCTATTAAGTAACCGCAATATTTTGAAGTTTTTATGTAGATACATAAAATCTAACAAAATTAAATTATAAAAAAATATGTAAACTCATATGTTGTGTCTGTCTTTTGTAAAGTTTGATGCTGGCTATATATATTGTGTGTGTTTCCTTTTAAGTAGCTTAAATATCTTCAGATAAAGTAAACTACTTACTGTGTGGTGATCCCGTACCTGATAATGGCATAAATAAGTCGTGAAAAACGATTGAAAGCCATTTTTATAAAAGAAGAAGAAGATATATTTTTGTGTACACTGGAGTTAGTGAATACAAACAAAGACTTTTGACAGCCAATTAGTGTCCACTATTCTCAGTGGTCATAACTTTAAAAGATACTGAATAGCCCCGCTGATATCATTTCCAAATATTGTTGACTCACTCTAATGTACTGGCCTCTCTTCCAGAGAGTCTTCTGGAGTTGCTTGATTAGTACGAGTTAATGTTTTACAAACAAATTCATTAGCATTTTAAGAACAAAATTAAAGATTTTCTACTTGAATTTCTCGTTATTTATTTATACAAATGTAATTAATTAATAAGTTTATCGAATATTTTGTCGCTTCAAAATATCTTACACTGTTTGAATATTTTCACAACAACCTTTATCATTCCCGATATACTTACATGCATGTCTGCTAATCTACGGTGCAATCGACAGCCGAATTGGCACTTTATGCAGCCATGTCATGTTTCTCTCACAGTGTCCTGCCCTAAATCTTAAAACCAAATACATCACTTTCGCTCCTCGACCTAGATCCCACCCCGGCAATACTTTCACATTGGAGGCCTTTTGCAACATAACTATGGTAACAATGACAACTGCTCTTGTGTTACGATCTCTCGAATTCATAGTATTAAATACCTTGATGTAATGGTCGATAGTGTGTCCCTTTATTCTTAAGACAGTTTATTGTGCTCTTGCACAATAAATCATATTGTACTGCATAACTACTTGGGGTGGATCTGCTAAAACTAGAGTCTTGCGCCTGGAAAGAGCACAAAGGACAGTACTAGAAGTCATGGCTTTTAAACCAGTAAGATTTCCTACAAGGAAAATCCTCCCTGTAAGAAAGTTGTACGTTGTCCAAACGTTACTAAGAAAATATTCACTTGTCCTCTTTGACTCTGATCGTTTCAAGGGCCGGAGAAGGCGTAACAGTGTACCTATGTAAGCTAGTAAAATGCAATCTAGCTCCCTTAAGCCATCACTTTAAGTTTTCTATTCCGAGGCTTTAGAATAGGGTAAACAACCTACTTCATATTGATTCCCTCTTAAGAATATAAAAGGAAATTTCTGTTTTAGCTCTATAGCTTACATTATGACGATATTGAACAGTTAATTAAATTTAATCATACCTAATATATAATAACTTTATAGCATTATTGTTATACATGTGCATATAAACCTTAATACACGCACACACAATCATTCACTTACCCACATTGCATGCACACTTACGTATTATAAACTCACGCACACTCACCCAATTACGCACTCTTGCCTACCTAATCTAGTCTTTGAGTATGTCTCAGTACAAATTGTGTTAATGTACTGAGCTTTGCTGCATGTCCGGAGATGGGGTCAATGACTGCGACACAGACTCTGACTAATGCGGTTATTATTAATAGAAGAAGGCGTTACTTTGCGGAAATCCATACTTAAATCTAAATAAAATTATTTAATTTGCAATTTTCCGCCAAAAAAATGTATACGTATTATTTCGTAACAAAACAGACAAAATAGTGCGCTAAGAATGAATTGGACTTACCGGAAGCTAAAACTCCCAAATACATCCAGCTCCACACAATACACACCACTAAACTGTTTTAGTAGCACCAACAATACACATACTAATACAAACTCAACGTACGTTTCGCT
Organism: Calephelis virginiensis; assembly: GCA_002245475.1. Lineage (NCBI taxonomy): Eukaryota > Metazoa > Arthropoda > Insecta > Lepidoptera > Riodinidae > Calephelis > Calephelis virginiensis. Next base: position 127,453 of record NJDC01007953.1, on the reverse strand, counting down.
TTGTAACCGAAGCATCATCAGGAGAATTCGACTGCACTCCACAAAGGTCGAGCAGATACTGGCGCGCGCGCATGCGACTCGCTCTATTTATAAGTTTTCGCGAGTTCGCGTACGGGTGTGCTTTAGTGAGTACGCGTGGTGGGGGTAGCACCGTTGTTGTTAAACATGTGTAGCAGGGGTGAATTAGTCAAATTTGTTTGTTCGTTTAACAGTGTAATTGAGTCTTCATTATTACATTAAATAATTTCTAGTTGTTCTAGTATATTTAATTTAATCCTTTATTACAAGTATGAAGTAATTCAAAAGTATGATCTGCTGCCAACGTATGCCCAGTGTCTATAAGATGTTTTGCAAAATGCGATTTATCTGGACGAATGTTTTTGACAGCCGGTATGTGTTCCTTGTAACGAGACTCAAAACTACGACCAGTTTGACCAACGTATACACTGTTGCATTCAGAACAATGTAGTTTATAGATTCCTGATTTACATTTTTACCGCGCGGCTGTAGGCACTTATTTCAAGGACACGGCTGAGTTACAATACTATATAGATAATATTACCGTGGTATGAGTGACACAGTACCGTGAGTGCTTGCGTGACGTCACGTGGCCATAGCGCACCAACGGGAAATTAAGACAGTTATACCTTCTAAGCCACTCGCTCAATTTTAATGAAACAAAAACAGGTCAATTCCCGAATATAGAGTCTACACGGTCATGAACTTAGAAGTTACGATGCCACAGACGGAGAGTGTCTGAAGTTAAACAGCATGAGTTCTAGTAATGAAAGGGCTCAATATTTTAATTGAGGTCATTAGTGATGGGTAATCCACAGTAACGATATTATTCGATCAATGTCGGATTATTTGTCATTTATGATTACCTACCTACTTGTAAGTAGAAACCTTATCATTAGTCAAGGCTGTAATCCCTCCATTACAGTCGATTAAAAATAGATTTAAATACATTTAAACATATGGATGATACAACACATCTGAAAATGTTAAAATCTATTTTAAATTACCTTTGTGACATCACATGAAGTTACACCTATTGGCGCACTTTACAACTCGCTTGAGGATGGTTGCCAGAATGTTTGGAGCATACTACACGTGCGTTGAAACACTAGGGCGCCACTGCTGCCTTTAGTTAGGTACAGCTGTATTTCATTGTAATTGCGAACAATTATTATAGTAAGGACAATTTAGGATTAAAGAATTTGTGCGTGAACTTGTGGGTTATTTATGACTTTGTGACAATTTTAGAGCAGCTTTCCATCTTTCACAAAAACGTTCTAAAAGAGGGCTCATGAACCCATTTGAGATCTGTTATAAAGTTACGATACGAAAAGCTTGTTCCAGAGCTTTATTGTTGCAGAGAGAGAGCTTTATTAATGCAACTGTTTCAGTTGCATTAGCATCATTGCAGTTAGCTTCAATCTCATCTCAATTGATTCATAAGCCCTCTTTAAGAACGTTTTTGTAAAAGATGTTGTATATACTAACTTGTCTTCTTACAGTTATATCGCGTATAAACTATATTGTATGTATTTTCATATCATCAAATTTTAAGAATGCAAAAGCATGAAGAATGCAAATCTGTTCCAGACTTATGAGTTTTACTACCAGTTCAGTGACCAGTTTCAATAAATGCTTGTTCTCCTCGCATCAGGAATAATCCTGGATTTTCTTTAATGGTTCTCAAGTGAATGGCTAGCGAGAGCGTGACTTTTAGCAGGACGCTACACTTCATGGAGAGCGTTGCCAATTGTTTATAGAGATCTTAGAAGATCTCTCTCCTATTTGTAAAGACAAAACATTTCTTTCCGCTTGACCCTTGATTTACATACCTCAGTTAGTTTTTACGTCGACGCTTATTAATGTCCCTTGCAAAAATAATTTCCCCTTCACTAAACTTCTTTACCGCACCACCTAACCTTTCCCTATATTTTTCCTTCAGCAATATATTTCATTCTTAATGAATTTGGTTTTATTTGCATGATTTTTAACAAGTTTCTAAAAATTCTGCTTGTCTTGATCTGTAATTTGCTAATCTATATATTGCAATCATGGCAGAGTGTAATCGTTCTATCAAAGGGTTTGCCTTTGAATTTGTTCTATTCAGTGTAACAATATTTTGGTCTAACTTAAGCCAAAAAAATATTTCATTAATTCGTTATTAATTTTAATCGCCTGGGTCAGAACTTATCTTTCTAGGAATACCATAGAAAGCGAAATATTTTACAAAAGCACGAGCGACCTCTAGAGTGAACTTATTGAAAATTTCAATAGCCTGCCCTAGATTTCTAAACGAGTCTCTGAAGGCTAGATACATTTTCTCCGTCAATACTAAAAGGTTCTATAAATTTATCTTGAAACGGATAATTCTGAGTTTGAGTCAGCTGTAAGATAGATTTAGTAGGTCTATAATAATTCGATACAAGCTTGCTAAGTCAAGTGCAGTCTAGGAAGCGCTTTTTCCTAACTTGTTATAAAGGTCACGAATATTCGGTAGTGGGCACTTTTCATCTTATTTAGTTATAAAGCTCAAATTATTAGTTGTTTTGAGCTATCAAAATTATTTTGGATTACTGTGTATGCATGTCCATGTACGCAGTATTCTGTAGCGCTAGACATACGCTGACCGTTTTCAAAATTCTTAAAAATCGATTAAAGCATCGCTCAGGTGTTGATTGATAGGTTCCCATTCTCCAAATCGTTGTTCTGTTTGTGATGATAGAGTAATTATATAAATTATAATACCAATACAGGTGTTGCAAGTAGTAAGCATTTGTTTCTGTAAGTCAGATACTCCGTCTATTTTCTATGAGAGATCATTACCGATAAGGATGTCAAATCTTTTTTGTATGATATTGGAAGGCAAACAAGCAGGCGAATTTCCTGATGGTAAGAAATTCACGCCGCCTAGACACACTAAAGTTAGTAATGGTGCGTTGCTTCGAGCAAAAGTAAGTTTACCGGCTACCTTACCCTCCAAAACGGAACACGTCATAACGTTATGGTGGCAGGAATGGGTAAGGCGGTGGTACCAATCCGGGTGAGTCACTGCGAAACTCTACCACCTAGTCAGATGTATTTTTTTTTTAATGACTAATTTGTTGCTAATCTTACGATTTTTTACAACTTCACCGAACTTTGTGGGCCGAGCAGAGTGCTCAGCCCGAAAAGTCAGATGTCACGGTGTTAGTGACAGTAGGCCTATGCTCGTATTTTACGAGCTGCCTGGCCGGAAGGCAGATGGTCTATTCTGCGAAGGAGCCCGAAACAACACGGGGAATCTTACATCAACTCTATAGATAGATAGATTTTTATTGACAATTCGTGCACAATATAATTTTTATAAATGTCAGAAGGTAAGTGATTATTATATTATATAGTCATTCATATTTATCATTCTTTATCAATCAATAATGTTAAGAATTTGTCCATACATTTTTATCTTTAATATATTCATGCTCATATTTTTAAATGAAGAAACACTCACTTATTATTGATTTACTTTATTTGACTGTTTATAAAATAATAGATATCATTGAAAATAATTAACTTGGCGCGATTTGATTCCTTATTAACTTTTTTTTATCAATAATTATCAAACTTTGACATTAATACCGAACGTAAACCTTAAATTCTATTAAAACGTCTAAAAACTTTTTACCCCTTCTAATTTTTAAATACTCTAACTCCCAATATCAATAACCTATCTAAAAATAGAATAGGCCTTCTAGAGTTTTATTGCTAAGATATTTGTGTTAATTATTGAAAAATAACAAGTTGCTTACCACAACTTATCTAACAGCTCTATCTCTTATCTCAAATAGGCTATTAACATTGGCAATAATTCTACAACAACAACAACTCAAACATGATGTGTCAGCAATTCTTTCAACGCGGACCATGTAACAATATCGTCGCGTTTCAACAAAAGGGCAGTTGTATCCTTTCTTACTCCAGAATTAGAATTACAATTTTAATTTATTTCTTACAATAAGGTTACAAAGGTGTTATAAAAAATAACAAAATAATGTTTCACATATTCTGCCGGTTTCGGCTTAGAAATCAAAGTAGTTTTTTTGGTCAACTATATCTATATAACAATTTGCTATTTACAAATATAAACACAAATATTTTTTCATTTAATTTACACATACAGTTTTATTTCCCAAAATTGTTAACAAATGTACCATTTTCAAACAAAATAAAATTTAAAATTCCATTTGTTTCTAATTATAGGTATAATTAGATATACGTATACTCATATTACAAAGAAATAGTAAAGATTAATCACTATTACTATCTTTTAATTTTGTTATATCTTATTTCCTATGTTTATATATTTAACATAAAAACATAAAATTGAAAATATAAACATAAAAAACAGGTTATCAAAAACGTTATAGATAGTTCAATTCATCTTTGCGCGTGGCGCTATGTGTTCGTGCGCTTGTAATTATACAGCTGCTTTAATTTGTGTGGCAGTGACGCCAGTGACGCGACAGCCATCGTCCGAATAACACGTGTTCTTATTGCTTTTTTTTACCGGTACAGTCATGAAAAAAATGTCTAGTTCTTCACGGAAAAAATGTTTAAGGAGTCAGGTAAATAATTTCAATGTGCTAATTTCGATATTATTAATATTTATTATGATTAAATAATGTAGATATCTATAAAAAAATGTATTATTTTTAGTGTTAACGTATTATTTTTGTTTTAGACTCGTGAAACTATTGCCAAGATGTTTGAATTTCTAAAAAAGGAAAACACAGTTATTTGCAGCTAGTAAGTAATACAGTTTGCAATGCAAGTCCAATTTTAATGTCAAAATTGAATGAACATTTAAACAGTGTGCGAAAGAGAACAGCAATGGCAGTTGGGGTATCAGAGAGAACAATAACTAGTATATTGGCTGAAGGAAAGGAAACTGACTCTAAATTTAGATCTCCGTATAAAGACCGCAAAAAACGTGCAAAAAAGTTGGAATTAGATAATTTTAACGTTGATGTTATACGTTCAACTATTCAAAATTATCATTTGGAACATCACCAGTTACCTACCTTGCTAAAGTTGAAAAGAATATTTCAAGAAAAACTTAACTATGGTGGAAGTATTTCGACTCTGCGTACAGTTTTGCTAAAGTTGGGATATAAATGGCGAAAAACGGTGGACAACAGACGTGTCATTGTAGAGAGGCATGATATTCAAAAGTTACGATTTTATTACTTGAAAAATTTACTTAATACCGTCAAGAAAATCGGTGTATCGTATATACAGATGAGAGCTATATCTTAACCAATCATGTGCAAAACAAAGGATGGGGTAATACAGATGGACCACCGTTAAAGAAAAACCTGTCGAAAGGACAAAGAATTATCATTGTGCATGCTGGTTCAGAACAAGGTTTCGTACCTAACGCACTATTAACATACAAAGCTAGTAGTGTTTCCGGTGATTACCACTCTAACATGAACGCGGAAAACAACGAAAAGTGGCTAAAAGAACGACTGGTACCGAATCTTCCACCTAACTCCGTGGTTGTGCTTGATAATGCGTCATACCACAATGTTCAAAATGATAGAGCTCCAAATTCTAATGCAAAAAAAGTAGAAATGCAGAGGTGGTTGACAGAAAAAAACATTACTTATAATGCACAAAATATGAAAAAAATTGAACTTTATGACTTGATAAAAAAAGATCATATTTGTTATAAGATTGATGACATACTTCAGTCATATGGTATAAAAGTTCTTCGGCTACCACCGTATCATCCTGAACTAAACCCGATAGAAAATGTATGGGGAATTTTAAAAAATTATATTGCTTCGCATAATATAGAACAAAATGTGACGGGAATAATGAAATTAATAAATGAACGTTTAAGTCAAATTGATGAAGAGATGTGGCGTAATACTTGTCAACATGTACAAAAAAAAAGGAGAAGAATACTTTCGACATTTTGATTTAGAATCTGAGTTAATAATTAACTTAGGTGAAAGCAGCGAATTCGAAAATTCATCATATTATTCTTGAAAAGCGATTCGGATTAATATGTTCAACAAACATGCATTTAACAAATTAGTTTGTTTTTTGTTTTTCTTAATCCATATAGTTACTATTGCAAGTATTAAAGAATAAAGAAAAAAAAACTATTTATAATTTGTACTTCACTGTACCTCTTGTCACGCACACAAAGTCACTGTATATATACAAGGTTTACACACACATAGCGCCGCGCGCAAAGATGACTTGAACTATCTCTAGTTTTGCTTCGCATGGCTATTCTCAAGAACTGGCTCCAATATATAGGTACTTATTATAGTGAGGCACTTCAAAACCTACAAGTCCATTTCGAAGAGCAAGTTGCTGTTGGATAATCTTGGCTACCTGGTTATGCCTGTGCAAGTACTCGCCGTTGCCAAGATGGGAACAACCGAAATTAATATGTCTAATAGACTCACCAGAACGATAGCATGCTCGACATTATATCAATATACTGACGTAGTTTTATAACACACCATAAAATTATTTATAATTTTTAGCCAATTTTGCTAATCATTTAAATTAAAATTTAAATGTTTAGCATCTTAAGAGCCAATTTCACCAAACTGGTATAAGTTTTATTCCAAGTTTAAATGTGCAATTTACTCTTGGATAGCCATATTTACAGTTCACCAACTGTTTATTCATAGAAGTCATACTGGAGATAAGAGTTAACCCGCCGATTTTGAGAGAATAAGGATTTATACTAGGGATAAAAATGGCTGCCTAATGTTTAACAGCTGGAGACTCCCCAATGTGAATTGTGACCAACGGTTGTTTGTTAGCATTTTGTGTTCGTTTATTGTCTTTAAACAATTAGCAAGAGATATTGTGTAAGTTTGTAAGGTATCATGTCTTTTTTGGAAAACCTAATTTCCGACAGTGATAGTTAAGACGAAGAATTTAAAGGTTGAAAGACAAAATAAGATCACTTTATTTGTTGCGATGACGAATACTTGAGATTTCGTTTATCAAAGGTAGCAGTCTATTCTCCGTTGGTACAAATAAAAATGTCACTTGGAATATAGGTACATATAAGGTCATTTTAAAATAGGATTTCATATTCTTAGATAATTTCCACTTTCAAGTGAGTAAGACACTACACAAAAAACATTTTTATTATAAACTAACTAAATATTTGAATATTAAGTAATAATAATAAAGATAGTAATTAAATCACAAAACAAAATAAAACATCAAGCAGTACATCATCTCACAAGTCGGTTCAAATTCTAATCATTAACGATTACTGACATTAATTCACAACTGACAAGCAAGAAATGACGTATGGTAAACCTACTAAAGTTAAATATACGCTAATGGGGGCCGTAATGCTTACAAGGAATAGCGTACATACTGTGGCCGTATTATACGCTTAAAGATGCTACAGATAAAGCAAAACGTTATTCTACAGAATAGTTAATCCAAGAATTGATACACGAGTTTTGGCGCCATCGAGAGAAAAGATGGGTCGAAGTTTTTTCGTAATTATTGAATTTCGTGTTAATATTGATTGAAATTAGTCAAATTTGGTGGCATTTTGTACAATTTTGTTCAGTGAAAGTGCACAAATGAATTAATCATGAAGAAATTAGCGTATCGTATATTTCCTCGTTGCCGCCAAAACTCATTACATGAGCTTGTGTAAAAAGTCCACCGTTTTACCCAAGAGTCTGACATGACTTACTGACGACTTATGACTGATTAAAATAAATTTAAATTGATATAAGTTTTGATGCAAATTACTACTTGACTAATGGCTAAATACTAACGTGAATGCCAAAACCTAAAGAAAGAAAAAGAATTGATACACGCAGAATAGAGCTCGTGAAACGTAAGTTGAGTTGTACGAGAGTAAATGTAAGGGACAACTTTATTACTGGTATAGCTATTCTCAGATTAAGACGATGTTGGTGAAATTGGGCCTTAGTACTTTTGCTATCAAGTCCCTTATTAGTTTTGTTTGGTTTGCACTAACATACAGTCTCATTACAGATGAGCGTGGATAATGCATGCGATTTGTTGTCAACAGTTTACAGACTCTTCGGTCCAGGGTATCTAGCTCTGTCTAAGTCCACCTTAATATGCCAAAACGTGTATACTAAAACAGAAATCACAAAGCTTTCAATACAGCGCGAACCTTATTACCTTGCCTTGACAAAAAGCTTTTCAACACTTTGGCCAAGCAGCCGAAAAACGTTTAATCACCAGCTGTTTGACGTCTCCATCCAGTATGCCTAGACCCTCTGGCATACCAAGATATTTGTAAGTATCGGTTTCGGAGAGAGATCTGAGAGATAGTGTCTCTGAAAGTTTTGTAAATAGTCGCTGTGTACAACCTTCCCCTTCTACACATGTATAACCCCACACTTATTTACGCCAAACTCCTTCCTAATGTCATTACTAAATGTATCTGTTCCATCAAACAGTGACACGAAGTCCGCTTTATTTGACGCAAACAACTTGAGATCATCCATATACAAAAGATGACAAATAGTATTACCTATCTTATAATATCCTAATAGCTTTAAATCTTTTAGTAATGTACTCAAAGGATTTAACGCCAGACAAAACCACAATGGACTTAAGCTATCGCCTTGGAAAATACCCCGCTCAATGCTTATGGGTTCGGAAGTGCAGAGCCTCCTTACATTTCCTGGAAGATAAAGGGCTGTGGTCCACTGCCGCATTTATGAAATTAGAAACGAGCTTAGACCTGTATCAACTTTGTACAGTTACAACACTCATTGCAATAACGGGTACCGAATCGAAAGATTTTATGAGACAATCCAGGCCGTTGAAAGGCTCTTCCGACTTCTGCAACCCTGTTGGTTAACAGCCATATCAATAAGGAGTAGCTCCTTAGTACTACGAGATCCAACCCTACATCCATTTTGAGTAGGATCTATAATATTGTTTGCATATAAGTGCCTATTTAATTTTGAGGTAAGTAATAGTGTAATGGATCTTAATTTCTTAGAATCCGTGGTACTGTCGGAGTTACGAAGCCAAAAGGTGATTCCTGTTGTCATAAAAGATGGAAGGGATCTAGATTCCATGGTTTCCTGGAATTGATTAGCTAGACGAGCGTGTGAAGATCGCAACCATTTCAACCAAAATTTATGCAGTCCATCTGGCCCCGGGGCTTTTTCAGTTGTATGTCAGATGAACTGCATTCATCACGTCATCGAGATCAATTTTAACCGGTGTAATAGGTTTCAGATGTTCACAAGAGCGCTCCATAATGCTCCATCCATTGACCATCTATGTAAGCAACGGGCACGGACCATATATTTTTTCCAATATCTGCACATTTAATTCATATCCGCTGCCTGCCCTTTCCTCATGTCAGATGTTCTGCCATCCTTTCCAACTCCTATACACGTTCTTTTGATTACTTTGAAATAAACCATCACCTCTAGCGGGTAGTAGTCTAGCGGTTCAGTTGTTGGACTTGACAGCCTGAGGTCCCGGGCTCGGATCCTGACTTGGGCAACAAAAAGAAAATTGGGTTTTTCCAATAAAATAAACGTTAATATAAAAAAACCTTGCTCAGGTTTGGATATGTGCCCGGTTGGCGATAGGCTTTCCACCTATCACATTGTAGGACTTAGTGTCTTCGGCAAGTCGTGGGTGCCCTAGTTTTGCCTCTGCTTACCGCTTCAGGGGATATGGGTGTGAAGATACTTTTTTTTAAATAAACCATTCTGGTGATACCTACTTTACGTTCTTTGTGACGGCGATTCTGATTTGCCCAAGCTGATATTGTAAGTAGTCAATGCGTTCTGTGACACAAGATAAGTAATCGTTTGGTATTAAACCTGTGCCAGCAAAAGCTTGTGTCAAATAACGCATTACTCTCGGTCGGTTGTTTCCCGAGGCAGAGCAAATCATTATACCAATGATGACTCTAGCTGCTTTGATACGCCGTTCGATCCTATTCTGCTATGCTGTTGTGCAACTAGCACATCGTGAGTCTCGGTTACATTCAGGAAATTTGACACGAGCAACACGGCACGCTGTTACAGTACGTAGTAGTATAGCATCGAATGTGTATCAACTTAGTTTTGACTAGTCAATAGATATGAGTCTAGTATGCAATCTAAGGCCATCACTAGTACCATATTATGCATATACGTAGGGAAACGTGGTGACCGTGGTCTTTCACTTGCCGGTATATTATTAAATTCCAGGGTCGTTTCTTCCAAAGTCCTCCTTACTTGTCCATGATTGAGCTCCCGAATAGGCACTATCGTCGGTGTAGGTAAATTCGTCGTCGGTTCACAGTAACTTCGGAGCGGAGCCGTTTAAACAGAGGGTCATCCAATACTCGACTCCGTCGAATGAATCGTACCTGATCCGACAGTGGTTGCACGAAAATGGTCAAACCCGGTTCAAGGTCCTGAAACAGAGAAAACATACGGGAACGATACGCAGTGAGGTTGGTTCTCCCCTCTGTCGCCCTTAATCACGCTCGCATGACGTTTTAATTAAAAGATTAAGTCCATTTCATGCGGCGCACTGCACCACTGACGGCAGGGGCCGCGTGCGGGGCGGACGATCCCGCTGGTCCCAGGCGCATCTGCGGTGGCCCTTCTGGGAGTGGCGCAGGTGTTGGCTCGGCGATGGAGGTGACAGCTCTTCATCACTGCTCGAACCCTGGAAGGGTCGTATATTCATCCTTTGTCGATGTAGAGCCACTGGGTGTGACGAGTTGATGTGGTGGGCGTATAAGTATTTCGTCACAGAGATGAGTCACATCATAGTTTTATACGAATTTTATTCGAGTCGTGAGCGCGTTACTGAGTGGACGCTTCCTACAATATTTGAATGTTTTATATTTCTAATCAAAGGAAAGAATATCTTCTAACTATCAAAGTAGAACTTGTTTTTCTATAACACTATTTTTGACAAGTCGACAAGCATTTAACTACATCGTTAAGAAGTGAATAGTCGCTGTGCACAGTATACGCTAAAAATTAACATTCATAAAAGTGCCCAATACAATATATTCAAACATAGAAAACCTAATAACTGCTTCAAGTCCAGATTTGAGCTCACAAAGAGAAAAGGAAGGTATGAAGGTAATGAAAGAGACGTAGCCAGAACGGATGTAAGTGTTTTGGTAGATGATGTAGTGCTAAATTTAATTATAGTTTTTAAATTTTTTGGTAATAAATAATTAAACTAGTTATAAATATAAATAATTGGCTTAAGGTTTTGAGTAAATGTAAGAAATTTGGTTGATGATGTAGTGCTGGAACAAGTGAATGAAATTGTATATCTTGGTTGTGCTTTTAGCAGGGATGGAAGGTACACCGCGGATGTAGAGAGGAGAGTGAGTGCAGGGAATAGTGTGAATGGAGCGTTGGGTAAGCTATTCCAAAGCGAGGTTTTGAGTCGATAAGCTAGACTCGCTTTGCATAATTCTGTGCTTATTCCAACGTTATTGTATGGAAGCGAGAGTTGGGTATGTCAGAAATGAGAGCACTACGGAAAATCTGTGGTGTAACGCTCGCTGACCGCATTCATAACAGTGAGATCCGAGAAAGAAATTGAAATGGGATGGAAAGAAAGTATTGGTGTTAAAATGCGAAAGGGCATGCTCCGCTGGTTCGGTCATGTGGAAAGAATAACAGATGAAAGATTGACAAAGCAGAAATACAATGCGAATGTAGATGGATTTAGGTACCCGGGGAGACCAAGGCTGACATTTCACGATTAGATCAATCGGATATTATCCGAGGGTGGTGTCAAGAGTCTCCCAAACCGGCGTGTTTGTATGAAAAGGGTTATGAATGTGAAGAAAGCAAGACAGGTTTGTCAGGATCGTAAGGTCTGGCACTCGATACTCTCTGCCTACCCCGTAAGGGACTTGGCGTAAAGATATGTATGTATGTATGTGTATGAATACAATTAACGATATTTCACTTGACATTGATCGTAGTGTCAGTGTCGGAAGAGCTCAGTTAGATGAAGTACCAGAGCAATGCAAAATTCATATTGGTTCCAAAAAGATGGAAAAGTAAATTTCGCAGCGGTTACTTCTGAATTAAGCCAGATTGATTGGGATAAGTTGCCGTTTGACATAAGTCCTAATAATGCAATAAGCCAATTCATCTCAGTAATCAGAGAAAAAATAAGAAAACCTACTTCTTGTAGCACATTAAATTATAAAGACAAGATCTTAAAGCCATGGGTGACTCCGGGCATTATACGTTGCGGAACAGAGACAGATTAAATAAAAGAACAAAAAAGGAGCCCAGTAATGTAATTCTCAAAATTACTTACTTAAGGTATCGCAATACATGTAGAAAAATGTTAAAAAACTTGAAAAATATGTATTTTAAAACTCAAATGGCAATAAACAGATATAATCAAAAAAAACCAGTGGCATTGTATTAAAAAAATATGTTATTTAGAAAAAATAAGAATTTCAACCCTCAAGTATTAACCTTAAAATCAACTGTTAGTAATTCACTCAATTTTATTAACGATCATTTTATAAGTATTGGCAGTAAATTAGCAAATGACATAATGCATAAAAACAAATTCAAAGAGACTGACGTCATTAGAGCTCCGGTAGGTGAAACCGATTTTCAACACTCCTTTGTACTTTTACCTATGGATGAAGACAAAGTAAAATCGTCTATCCTATCATTGAAAATAGCTCCTCAACTTCGTGGGATAAAATACCTACCTACTAAAGTTTACAAATGTGCAGTAGATTCGCTATCGTTGTCTATAGCTAAAATATGTAACAACTATTTCAAACATGGTATTTTTCTTAATGCCCTAAAACGATCAGTGGTCTTCCCATTTTTAAATTAGGCGACCAGCACAACGTTTTAAATTATAATTTATTTTGCTTTTGCCTACACTATCTAAAATCTTTAAAAAATTGATTAATAAGAGACTCAAAAATTTTATAGAGATTAAAAAATTATTGTCACCCTACCAATATGGGTTTCGTATCAACAAATCGACTACTGATGCTTTAAATCGCGTTATTTCTACTAACGTTAAAAATTTGGACTCCAATAAAAAATGCCTTGCCATTTTTCTTGATCTAACCAAAGCTTTTGACACTTTTGCCATACCCATATTCCTTAAAATTTGGAACAAATTGGGACAGCAGCACAAACTTTTTGTCGAATACCTAACTAATAGAACTCAATTTGTTGAATTGGATGGACATAGAAGCGAAGAAAAAGGTGTTAGTTTCGGGGTGTCCCAAGGTAGCATGATCGGGCCTACTTTATTTCTAATTTATCTTAACGAATTATGTCAAATGTCCTTAACCGATGGGAATGTTGTAACTTTTGCAGACGATACAGTTTTAATTTTTACTGGGAACACTTGGGAATACGTCAATCAAGAAGCCAATGAAGGATTCAACTTGGTTAACAAATGGTTTACAAATAATCATTTAACTGTCAATGTAGATAAAACGAAATATATGTCGTTTAGCATCACAAATAAAACTCAACCTGACGTTGGCACTATTAACATCAAAGCACATCATTCCAACTGTAGCATATTAACTTGCACCTGTCCGACCTTAGAAAAGGCATCTTCAATTAAATGTTTAGGATTATATTATTACATAAACGTTTACACAGTTGCACACAGCACACACATACACACCCTTTTATACACTGTTGACACTTGAATAAGAATTAAGTTACAAATATAGTATGGTACAACCTAGATGTTAATTATTATATTAATGATTTAAGCGCGAAAAACAAATAAAAAAAAACATCCGACTTCGATTTCTCGACCTGGAAGTATGTCATCCACGTACAATAAATGCATTTCTATCGATACATGTTAAAGACTAGGACTGTATGCTAAGGGACTCGGATTTGCGCCCTTTTAAATTAAGTAACACATACTTGTGTATATGTATATATGTTTGAGTAGGTTTTTAAAACTCGTTCAGAATTAACGGGGAATTCGGCTAACATGTAAAACATGTAAAGGAGTAGAACACATAACCTCCTACTAGTATCGAAGTCGGTTAAAATGTAACATTTAAAAGCTGTTATATTTTTTTTATTTTTTTATTACTTTAAATGTAATAGTCGTAGGCTATTTTTTTCATGTAATACTTATAGGCTAAGTTTCTTTATTTTTTTAATGTAATACTTATAGAATAAGATTTATTTATTATTATTGTTTATATTAGTCAAAACTGGCTTGGAGATGGTAGTACATAATATAAGATCAGCTTAATTAGTGTATGTATAAAAGTAAGTGTTTTTGAATTTACATCTATTTAATAAAAAATATACATAAATATTACTATACCTACATGTGAATTTCTAGCTATACTATAGATTATGGGTTTGTAGTTTATATATTATTCTCAATGTACATTATTAGATATAAATATATTTAATAATAAGTAAATTAGGATAATATAATTAAATTATGTGTAAGTTGTGCGTTTACTACTAACACGACAGGTACATCATACCTATTGTGCGCTCGCGATCGACATTGTACACTACCCGCCGCAACACAGTTCAAAATTCAAATTTAACTTAGCGGAAGGTAATGAACAACATTATTGAAAAGTTAGAGGAACTTACGTTTGCAAACACGATACACCTACATTATAATAAACACTGTAATACATTGTGTAGTAATACTAATAGGATCCGATAGATGGATCAAATTTAAAATACTTAATGTAGTTTAAAATACTTAATGCCAACCCGATGAACCTCGTATCGCTTGACATTAACTGGTGCTAACAATTTGTAGGATTGAAGCATTATTTTTCCAATTTTCCCTACAATTTTCCCGGTTTTATTTTATAAGACACCTATATGTCTTCTACCGATTGTAATTTGAGTTTAGGAAAAACAAAGAATTCGGCTGGGGATCTGGTGAATATGGTGGTTGCGTTTGCATGTGTTGAGTGTTGGTCGAAAATTCGCAATGATGGCCTTGTACGAAGGCGTCTTGTCTTGCAAAATCCAAGAATATTCGTACCTAAAATCTGGCCTTTTTGTCAAATTTGCTCCGTTAAAGGCAGCGTGACGTTCAAACAATACTCTTTATTCATCGTATGACGTTCCGGTAGGAATTTCGAGTCTACTACAACGCGATTATAAATGAAAATGCTCAACTTGGCTTTTGATTTTTAAATGAGTTTACCGTGTTTTCTTTTCGGTTTCGATACCATTAGAAGGCATTACACCAAAGCTTATTAAATAGTTTGCATGTGAAACTAGCAAACCCACTCGTCTCCTTTAATAATACTTTTTATGTATGTTAGGTAGGAATTGACTCATTCGCATTCGTTTTCATCGCATTCAAATGTAAGCCCCTTTCTTTACAATCTTCTTCCATAACTGTGACCAGTGTTTGCAGCTCAGATGGTGTGGAGCCCAAAAGTACAGCATCATCTGCATAAAGCAGGCAGTTCACCACTTGGTCACCCATACGCATTCCCACATTCAATGATCTTAACCTTTGAAGACATTTGTCCAAATATAAGATAAACAAGCGCACTGACAACACACAACCCTGCTTGACGCCAATATTAACATCAAACCAAGGCGATATGTTGCCATCCACCCGCACGCATGCTTTACAGTCTAAATACATCGACTGCACCGCACGCAGCAGGGACCCGACTATCCCATAATCTGGCAAAATGTCCCAAAGTTCCTTACGTACAACCCTATCAAACGCATTCGTAACAGTGAGATCCGAGAAAGAGTGGGATTGAAAGAAAGTGTTGGTGTTAAAATGCTAAAGGGCATGCTCCGCTGGTTCGGTCATGTGGAAAGAATGACAGATGAAAGATTGACAAAGCAGATATACAATGCGAATGTGGATGGATGTAGGTACCCGGGGAGACCAAGGCTGACATTTCACGATCAGATCAATCGGATATTATCCGAGGGTGGTGTCAAGAGTCTCCGAAACCAGCGTGTTTGTATGATGGGTTATGAATGTGAAGGAAGCAAGACAGGTTTGTCAGGATCGTGAGGTCTGGCACTCGATACTCTCTGCCTAGTCCGTAAGGGGCTTGGCGTGAAGATATGTATGTATGTTTATCGATATTGATAGCAATACTCTGTATCGATAAGTTTACGACATGGAAATTTAATTCAACAACAAGATTAGGTTTATGGATTCCAGTCTCGAAGTTCAATGACCTTTAAGGTAACGCACCCATTTATCTGTTTGATTAACGACAAAAAGAAAGAATTTTTTAACTGTAGATGTATGTTTGTTTAAGTATAACGATCGAATTCTACTTCGCCATACAACAACATTAATTAAACGCCATACGCTCTTTTTACAAATAAGCAATAAAATTGTAAAAAATATAAAAAATATATTTACGGAATTGGAACTTACATATTCTACCACTCTTTTGTGCGCCAATATTTTGATATTATATTAATTTTATAAATTTATCACAAATTACTCATACAAAAAACAGTTTATACCTAATATAATAAGAAGTATTCGGGCCTTACATCTGAAATGTCCAAATGTAAATGTAAAAAAAATGTGAATGAACAAAAAGTCAAATGTTATTTAACATATGTAATATTATATCCATTTAATCAAAGTATGAACCATTGTTATCACTTTATATGTTAACATGCACTTTTGCCATCCCATAGGCAGTTTGCCGTCTGTTGACCAGTGAGTGGTCTACCGTTGACGGAAAGCAGCAGAGGCGTACAGCGATTGACCAGTCTCGGTTATACCCCATCAGCAGCAGCAACAGCAGCTAGGTTTCCCATCACGGTTTGCAATTGGTGACAACGGACGTCTTCCGTAATCAACTGACTAGTCATGTGAAAACTATAATGAACGACACCAGCAATAGTCTACCAAACACTTACCAGTAACTTCTGTAGGTCAGTTTTTGCTTGGGACTTGATTTGGCTGGCTAAGTCCAGTCCAGAATCCACTTCTCATCACAAACAATTATTCGATATAACAATCCACCATTAATGTGCCGGTCAAGTAACATGTGAGGAAGCCAGTTTTGAAGCTCTTTAATCATACCAATTTACATGAAGTGGATTTACATGAAGTGGATTTACATGCAGCTCACTCGTACATCGCAAAACATTTCAATTCAATTCTTCATACTTTATTTACTTGGGTCTCCAATATTTGGAGATGACGTCATATATTTGGTGAGTGTAACATCATTAGCATTATAACTTCATGGTAACAAAAGAACATCCTCGACAAAAAGATTTATTTATTCGTATTACACCAGCTGTATGCAATTTTTTTCTACTAGGGGCTAAGATGATTAAAAAAAACGTAGAAATTATTCAAATGGGTTTATCACTATCAAGTTTCGTATAAAATTGTATGTTTATTTTACCAAAGCAAAAATCTAGCGATAAAACATCTCTTGGGGCACCCGAAGCACCACGATGTATTCTACCGTTTGGTATTATTTTCGAAATAGGTGTGTTTCTTTGTATCTTCGACCTTCCTATATCTAAGCCCGACTTAAAAAATGAAATAAAATTTTGCTGTATCATTCTTAGGTAATAGAATTCTTAATCAGATCACTATGAACGTTCCACCTTGATGAATTTAAAGATGCTGAAGTTCTTTAAGTACTTTAAACTTACCGCAGAAACCTGTCAAGATTCTTTTTGTTTTACGTTGAAATTTGAAATCATACAACTTTCCACTTTATTCCTCCATTTTCATTTGTTTTCTCAAACTTAAGAAAATGGTTATTTTAGGCACAAAAGAAGCAATTCTAACATTGAAAAAATAAAAAAAGTCCTTCACTTAATTTAGACATTATTTGGAATTGTTCAGTTTGAATATTCTGAAAAATAGTAAAAAAAACATGACTTGATAACTGGACAATATTATCTTATCTAATATAAATAAATTACTTGTCACGTTTTGTGTCCGTGATGGACTCCTAATCTACTTAACCGTTTTCCATTAAATTTGCTCACCGTGTGCAGTTTCACCTTACTTGAAAGATAGGATAGCTTACATCTTAATTAATCGCGGGCGAAGCCGCCGGTAGCAGCTAGTACCTACATAAAAAAGAATCCCCGTTTTCCTTCATCACACATCATCACATCACGTGAACACCACTGAACGGATGGAACAATTTCGTAAATTCTTATTTGGTAGTTGGTGTTAGTTAATGTTAAGAGAAGATCAATATTAATAGTTAAGACTGGGAAAAACTCTGTCGGCTCTGCTAGTGTGTTACAATAATCACTATCAACTACTAGCTGCTACCCGCGACTTCGCCCGCGTAGTCTATTTAGTTAATATTTAACTCTCCAACAAATGGGTAGCATTGAAATTTTAAGATGAAAAACGGCCTCCGTCCTTCTTCAAACTTTAATCTATTTTGATTTAAATATCATCTAAAAAGTATAACACGATGATGTTCTGGAAAGAATAAATTTAGAAAGTAGTGCACTGAGCACAACCGTTCCATAAGGAGTCAACCACGTGCATACCACGCGTCTGTGTCGCGCGGTCTTTAAACTATAGTGTTAACGTAGTGATTATATTCTATTTGATAGTGTTATTTTAAAACTGCGATATTTTCTCTTAAGATATTCATTCAAAGTGTGTGTTCGAGTGGTGTAAAATGCAATTTGGTTTTAAATTAAATACTTGTGATGAATGACGTATTTTTTTGGATAAGGATTAACATCGTGTTTATAAAATAACCCTGGCAAATAATGCATTATTTTGAAACAAATTTGGTTAGCATATAAAAAGGTTATATTTAGCTAACCTTAAAATATAGAAATGTGCTCTCGCGGACTTTTTTTAGGACTTTTAAAGGAGAACAATTCTTTCGTACATGATTTTTACGAAACTTTCGCCATCAACGCAGTGAACGTTCTGTTACATCCCTAGACTGTATCCTTTAGTGCTTACTCAACACCTAACCTGCTGATCCTACATTTCCATCTACTTGCTCCGAGTCATACATCATTCTCCCAGTCAGTCGCTTTCCATTCTTCCTGTCACACACTAGTCTCTCACCAAACACTCATTCTGTGTAAAAGCATTGTTAAATAAACTCTTTTCTTCAAGTGTAATAATTTTGATCTTTTTTTAAAAAGACATTTAAAGGTGAAGTCTTAACAGTTCTCAATAGGAAAAAATCCCCCGATTTTAAAACATTTACCATTGGTGCTACGCTCCTATTGATCTTAGCGTGATGATGTATGGCCTATAGCCTTCTTCAATAAATGTACTTTATAACACTGAAAGTTCAAGCAAACAAACAAACAAACTCTTCAGCTTTTTAATATTAGTATAGATAGTATAGAGTTTGGTTCCGAGCTCTTACA
Organism: Calephelis virginiensis; assembly: GCA_002245475.1. Taxonomy (NCBI): domain Eukaryota; kingdom Metazoa; phylum Arthropoda; class Insecta; order Lepidoptera; family Riodinidae; genus Calephelis; species Calephelis virginiensis. The sequence goes on along the minus strand of NJDC01007953.1, from coordinate 108,050 downwards.
AAAAAATATAGACGAACTGCTTTCATACCAACTTAGTCATAAAAGTCGAGTTTCGGTTCATATTATTAAGATAAAAATCTGGAAAATTAATTTGGCTATACATAACACATTTAGCGGTGACGTAGTTTTGCACGTTTCCATGTTTATATTATTTTATAATATAATAAGGTTGATAAGTATACTTTTGATTAAATTATCGCTATAAAAAGTAGCCTATGTTCTTTCATTCCTAATAAAGTGTCTGAATACAAAGTTTTACTGTTACAGCTTAAAAAATGACGAATTTCCATATGAACATTCATCCCCTCTTTTAAGCCATTGTCCACTTTTTTGCAATAAAAAGAAGCCTATGTTGTTTCTCGGGGTCTATTTTATCTCTGTACCAAATTTCATCAAAATCGGTAAACTGGTTTAGGCGTGAAAGTGTAACAGACAGACGGACAGACAGAGTTACTTTCGCATTTATAATATTAGTGTGGACTTAAATTGGTAAGTACATACAATAAAACTGGAAAAAAAAAGGTTTTTGTACATTATTAAAATTGCCTCTTTGGTCTAGCGGTTGAGCTGTTGGACTTGACTGCTTGAGGTCCCGGGTTCGAATCCCGGGTCGGACAGCAAAAAGAAAATTAAATTTTTCCAATAAAAAAAAAACGTTGCTCGGGATTGGATATGTGCCCGGTTGGCGTTAGGCTTGCTACCTATCACATTGTGGGACTTAGTGTCTTCGGCTAGTCGTGGGTGCCCTGGTTGTGCCTTAAATCGATCCATTAATTTAGAAGGACATAAGTGATTAAAACGCGTATCTACATTTTTTATACTTGTAGAGATCAAACAAACCCTCGACAAAAAAATGTAATGTAGCTAAGAAGGATATCGATTCGGTTAAATGTATGATGCCATAGACAAACATAGGGAACAGAGAGGGAGGAGGTTCAGGTTATAACACCTAGTTTTTCCCGTAGTGGGTCAAAAATGTTGAATATCTGATTTGAAACATTTGTTATATATGTATAAATGAAAAATACATTTAAATTACTGGACAAAATTTAATATCAAATAAATTTATATCAAATTTCATGTTATACATTACAAGAAAACCTTGGTAAAATAGGTAATTAGATTATTTAATTAAATTAAAATTTCATATTTTGGACCGTTAGTGTCATATAACTTATGCGTGAAGATAAATCATTACCATACACAAAGCATTTAGCAATTCTTAGTTTATTTAAGCAATTAATGAAATTTTAAAATTTTATTAAAATATTACATTATCGATATGGCAGAACATATTTTAAACATTTTTAGAATTTTGTATATCTGTCTGTTTCTCGACCACGGTTCATGATCGTAGATACGGCATGCCATATCCGCTAGATACAATTCATATTCGCTGCATACAATTCTCAGTACAAATGGTCAAAATTACTTTCACAACATGAAACCTGGAGTATGCCAAAATAGGTACATATAGGTCATCTTACACATGTCTCGACGTCATGTTAATTGCAAGCAAGGCGGAGAGTATGAAGTGGCGAGTGTCACGATACCTAAACAAAACAAAGTCCGCCGGGTCGGCTAGTTATAACATGAAATCCTGGATCATTACATGATGAAATATATAAATAAGGCATTACACTTGTCAGAATGTAAAATAACAAGAAGTTATCAAGCTGATATGCTTATCGTAATCTTTCGGATCATATTTGTCATTAAAGGATTACGAAAGATAACGGCGTTAGAAATAGCGGTTATCGTCTCATAGCGGCCGTTACTTATGTAACGTGACAATCGATAAGATGTTATCGTATCCATATAAATAATTTTATTTCTTATATCCGTGACTTTTATCATACCACTCAAATACCTACTTTTATTTGTATTTAATAAATTTAAACAAACGTATTCATACCCTCATAAGGAGCCCGGACCAACACGGGGAAATAGCCTTCTTCAATAAATTGACTTACTAACACTGAAAGTTCAAGTAAACAAACAAACAAACTCTTCAGCTTTTTAATATTAGTATAGATAGTATAGATTTCGGTTACGAGCTGTTTCAAAAAAATATACAAGAACTGCTTTCATACCAACTTAGTCATAAAAGTCGAGTTTCGGTTCATATTATTAAGATAAAAATCAAGTTTGTTTGTTTGTTTGCTTGAACTTTCAGTGTTATAAAGTCCATTTATTGAAGAAGGCTATAGGCCATACATCATCACGCTAAGATCAATAGGAGCGTAGCACCAATGATAACTGTTTTAAAATCGGGGGATTTTTTCCTATTGAGAACGTTCGCTGCGTTAACGGTGAAAGTTTCGTAAAAATCATGTACGAAAGAATTGCTTCCCTTTAAAAGTCTTAAAAAAAGGTCCGCGACAGCACATTTCTATCTTTTAAGGTTAGCTCAATTTAATCTTTTTTTTATGATAAACATTTTTTTTCAAAATAATGCATAATTTGCGAAGGTTATTTTATAAACACGATGTTAATTCTTAGCCAAAAAAATACGTCATTCGTCACAAGTATTCAATTTAAAACAAAATTACATTTCACATCACTCGATTTAAATTAACATCTAAGGAGATATCGCAGTTTTAAAAGAACACTATCAAATAGAATATAATCACTACGTTAACACTGTAGTTTAAAGACCGCGCGATACAGACGCGTGGTATGCGCGTGGTTGACGCCTTATGGAACGGTTGTGCTCAGTGCACTACTTTCTAAATTTATTCTTTCCAGAACATCATCGTGTAATACTTTTTGATGACATTTAAATCAAAATAGATTAAAGTTTAAAGAAAGACGGAGGCCGTTTTTTTCTTAAAATTTCAATGCTACCCAATTGTAGGAGAGTTAAATATTAACTAAATAGACTACGCGGGCGAAGCCGTCGGTAACAGCAAGTAGGAAATAAAAATTCAACTGTATGGACTGTTTTATTGGGAACCCGTTGATATAGGGTTGTCTTCAAAAAATCGCAAAACTAAAATTAATAAAAAAAAATGTCCAACATTGCGTAGCCAAATCGCTTTTTATGTGATTTCTAAAATTATATTAAATTTATCCACACTTAGTGTGATTATTTAGCTCTCCAACGTAAACCGTTGAAATTTCGAAATCTCCAAAATTTAATCTTTTTTTAATTTCAAAATCAGTTCAGTAATTTTGGCATGAAAATGGAAACTTACATTTTTTCTTTTATAATTTTACCTCAGGTTAGAATATCTACGTTATTGTCTTTATAGTTTTATCTGCACTTCGGCAATTTCTATGAAATTAAACTGTATTCAAAGTTATAGAAACCTTTAACAGAAGATTTTTTAAGTATTTAGAAATACACATCGTCTCTGTGGCTTAACCGTCCGGCGTCGGACATGACTTCTTGATGTCCTGAGTTCGATTCCCGGGTGGAATAAAAAATGTGTATTAGCAATTTTCTTATAAAAGTAACGTTGCGATTTGCCCGATGGATTGTATTTGGATATGTATCCGGTTAGTGATAGGCTTGCAAAATATCACATTTTTGCTTTCTTTGTTTTGGGATCATAGCTTTTGAAAACCATTTTTGTTGCTTTTGGATCCCACTGCATAATAGTAATAATAATAAATTAATAATAAATTATCTTTATTTCACGTAAACCTACAAGAGGCACCTGTGATGCTTCTATACAATAATAAATCTACCACTGGATCGGAACGCGGACTCGTGTGCTTATCTTTAGGTGTCAGAACGATTGCTTCACATCCGAATATCTTCAAATGGGTTGTACTTATTTGGCTTTTTACCGCTCCAGATTTCTTTAGGTGCTAGAAATGCCAGTCATCAAGTTGGACAGCGATTTGTGATGTAGGCCGCTGTCACAACTGATTTTGACCAATACATTCCTGCCGCCATAACGTCGTGACGTGTTCCGGTTCGGAGGGTAAGGTAGCCGGTAAACTTACTTTTGCTCGAGGCCTAACATCCTGATCTCAGGTTGGCAGCGCACCATTACCATCTTTGGTGTCTCTAGGCGGCGTGAATTTCTTACCATCAGGAAATCCGTCTGCTTGTTTGTCTTCCTATAACATAAAAAAAAATCAGTTTTTGCAATTTTAGCATTTAATAGCATACAGCGAGCTCGTTCTAGTAAAGAGCTATTCATTATTTCTAATAATCCATTTTGTTTCGGTGTATATGGTGTGAATGTTTGATGAATAGCTCCATATTTTGTGAGGAAAGATTTGAACTCGTTTCTTAGGTATTCTTTTGCGTTATCTGTACGAAGAGTCTTTATTGGGGCCACAGAGATCCGAGTGTATGAGTTCTAGCAAGCCTTTTACCCTGGAACCTTCTGAAGGAAATAGCTTTCTTGACTGCTTTCCTTCCAAACATGAAATACAAACAACTTTACCTTTTGTTTTAATGTTTAATCCTGTGCTTTCAGATAGTTCCTTTAAAATTCAAATTCTCTGATGCCATAAGTAACTTTCGCTTGTATTATTTGTAGACTTGTATACTGGAATACTGTGTGTTCAGTCGGTACATATCATATGACATTATTATTGATATAGTTCACTTTTGTCTGAGCTACTTGTTCATTCGTTTTGTTGAATATCTTACAGCCATTGTTGTCAAACTGTACCCGACAGCCATTTCTTAGGATTTGACTCAGAAGATCAAGGTTAGTCGCCAATTCAGGAACATAGGGAACATATTATTTGGTCAGGCTTGTTATTTTTATTCATAACACGTAACTTCACTTTCCCACAGACTTTCACAATAAGTTTCTTGTTATCAGCCACTTTAATGCTGCTAACCGGAGGCGGTATTTTATCATAGAGCCAGTCTCGGTGCATTCTTAGAAGCATAAATGCGGCAGAGTCCACATACCTGCCATTGTCATTACTTGTTGAATCAGAGAATACAGCCACATATCCAGAGTTCTCATCTGACTTATATTTCTTCTTCTTGTTTCTACAACTGTTACATTCATGTCCATATTTTTATATACATCTTGGCCAGTTCTTTGGTTTATTATTTTTGTCCGAAGTTTGTTTAGCATACTGCGAGTTACTTTTATTATTGACATACAGCGCAGCTATTTCTGATTTTCTCACATCTTAAAGAAGCTTTATTTTCACTAAATCTGCTGATACTGCCAAATCCGAACTTTCTAATGCCACTCTGATAAGTGTTTGTCTATCTTATCAAGTGTATCATTCTGGTAACCCAGCTAGGAGTAAGTTTCCTTACCATTCATCACTGACAATAAAACCAATGTTTCTCAAATATTAAATAAAGTTAGGTCCAGTACTTTTCAACATAAAACTGTACTAATACTTTTTATTGGGAGATTAGGAGTAACTAATAAAATAATTAAAAAAATAGCATCTTCACGCCCATATCCCCGAAGCGGTAGGCAGAGGCACAACCAAGGCACCCACGACTAGCCGAAGACACTAAGTCCCACTATGTGATAGGTGGCAAGCCTATCGCCAACCATGTACATATCCAATACCAAGCAAATTGTTTTTATTAGGAAATTGGAAAAACCTAATTTTATTTTTGTTGCCCACCCCGGATTCGAACCCGGGACCACATCCAGTCAAGTCCAACAATAGAACCGCTAGAGCACAGAGGCGACTATAATTTATCTGTTTCAAGTGTAGAAAAAATATCTTTGTGCATTGCCCTATCGTAAAAATTTGACACAGGCCGAAAATTATGTCCGATATAAATGTAATTAGAAATTACAGACTATGTCAATATATGACAATAAAATTGAGTTTGTTGACTCAAATTCATTTGTTAGAAATAATTTATTCAATAAGTAAGTAAGTAAGTATCTTCACGCCCATATCCCCGAAGAGGTAGGCAGAGGTACAACCAAGGCACCCACGACTAGCCGAAGACACTAAGTCCCACAATGTGATAGGTAGCAAGCCTATCGCCAACCGGCACATTTCCAATCCCGACCAACATTTTATTATTAGAAAATTGGAAAAATCCAATTTTCTTTTTGTTGGCCGACCCGAGATTCAAACCCGGGAACTCATGCAGTCAAGTCCAACACCCGGACCGCTAGACCACAGAGGCGATAATTATTCAATGATAAAAGAATACTTTACTTTATCTTTCTACCTACTTTAAGAGACAAATAGCATTATCGCTATATACTTTTATATTTAAGACAGTCAAGTTCTTGGCTTACACAGCTGCTTCTATTGAGCAGTCAAGTAATACTGTTAATTTTAAACATATTAATAATAACAATAATAATATAAATCCAAAAAAAAAATATTTTATTTGCAATTTTCCGCCAAAAAAAATGAATATATATTATGGCGTAACAAAACAGGCAAAATAGTGCGGTGATAATGAATTGGACTTACCGGAAGCTAAAACTCCCAAATATATCCAGCTCCACACAACATACACCACTAAACTGTTTTATTAGCACCAACAATACATAAAACTCAAGGTACGTTTCGCTTCGTATCCGAAGCATCATCAGGAGAATTCGACTGCACTCCACGAAGGTCGAGCAGACACTGGCACGCGCGGAAAGCTCGTAGTCTTCTCTTACCCCTGCAAAGGAGTAGGGAGATGGTTTTGGGGGGCGAGTGCCCCTTTACCATAATTTCTTTCTCTGGTTGTTAAGACGATCACGTCCTTGGGTTTGCATTAGGAGGATTTCCTTGCTTCCCTTGATATAACTAATCAAAACCGAAGCAAAGGAATTCTCCCAACGCAAACCCAACGACGTAGTCGTCTTAACGACCAGAAAAAGAAATCATGGTAACGGTAAAAATCACGGTCATAACGGTAAAGACAAAATTGACAAAAAATGTAAATCAGGAATCTATAAACTACATTGTTCTGAATGTAACAGTGTATACGTTGGTCAAACTGGTCGCAGTTTTGAGTCTCGTTACAAGGAACACATATCGGCATTCAAAAACATTCGTCCAGATAAAACGCATTTGCTAAACATCTTATAGACACTGGGCGTAAGTTGGCAACAGATCATACTTTCGAATTAATCCATACTTGTAATAAAGAATTAAAATTAAATATACTAGAACGACTAGAAACTATTCAATGTAATAACGAAGACACCTGAACACGCGAAACCTTATAAATAGAGCGAGTCGCATGCGCGCGCGCCAGTGGCTGCTCGACCTTCGTAGAGTGCAGTCAAATTCTCCTAATGATGTTTCGGTTACGAAGCGAAACGTAGGTTGAATTTTTAATAGTGTATGTATTGTTGGTGCTAATAAAACAGTTTAGTCCTGTGTGTTGTGTGAAGCTGGATATATTAGGAAGTTTTAGCTTTTCCGGATTTCCGCAAAGTTACGCCTTCTTCTATAAATTTTTATAATAATATAATTTAAATTCAGACTAAAAATCCATATTTTGATAGTGATATATTATTTGTTTTTTTATAATTTTTTTTTTATTAACAATTTTTGTTATTAATTAATTGTTAACCTAGTCTAGCTGATACGTAATAAAAATTGCACCATTGAACAGCTGTATGCGAAATCAAGAAAATAAAAGTCTGTATCAGACAGACTTGTGGTTGACCATACTACATCAGGTGAAGGTTCGATGCGGAAATAATGCGGAAATAAGGGAATTCGACCGACCTGTCTTTCTTCTTACTGCTTTCTGCAAGATTTGCACAAGCACACGCGGCGAATTGGTTTAATTTTAATTTTTACTGTTTAAGGTCGCGACTTGCGTGCACGCTCGCGGATATTCAAAACAAAAGTGAATTAAAATTGGCGGCCCCTTACATCCGTGCTTTTGCGCTTCACTTTTTTCCAGGCGTTCAAATCTTCGTTCGCAATCGAACGTAAGGATTTCGGAAGGATAATATTAACAGGGAAAAAAGCAAATACAGCGGTAACACTAGCGGTAGTAGTAGGTATATATAGCCCAAGTAATTTAAATTACTTGGTGAGACAGTAAAGGAAACCTCTAGCAACATTTTACATATGAATAATAATTAATATTCAAGTTAATTTTAGTGAATTTCATTCAACGCACATCCAGTATGTAAACCTTAGCAGGAGTAACAATAATAAAAAGCACCTATCACCATACAATAAAAATATTAGTAGTTGTAATTTAAACCTGGTACATCAATACGTTCAATGTCTGATAGGCGAAGACGAATACATATATAAATGTATAACTGAACATTGGCTTAAAATCCATTAGCTCATGTTTAACTTTAATCAGCACCAGGTTGTTAGCTCATTCAGTACAAACACAATGGTACATGGTGGTCACCACACACGGAGTGCAGTAGCCCAAGCACGAAACTTCCGCGTAATAGTATAGTAATCGTAACTATATACCACACGTTAACGATTACGATATTGAAATTGTAGCATGAAACATTAGCGTACTACAATCGTAAGCTCGATAGTAGTCAGAGACTATAGTAACAAGTAACGTTCGGAAATAACTTCATAGTCAAAATAGTCAGAAACATTAAAAAACAAGTTTTATTGTTTTGACATTTCATAGAAAAAGCTATTAATTTTTATATTCAAAAATAAGGAAATAGGATTTTAGCAAGTAAAGTTTTGTATTACTAATACATTAAGTCAGGTTTTGTGTAATTATTTTTTTGTAATCAAACAAACAATCTTCATTTGTCTGATATATTTGTAATATTATCTACAACAAATGCATAGAAGAATCCATTATTATATATCCAATAGAATAAATTTAAAAACCCCTGTATCGATTTCATGATTTATAACACCACTTTTTTTCTTTTAATAGATTAACATATACCTGTGACTGCATTATCATATGTGGGGTACCGAGAGTTGTAATAATGTTCTTGTATAGTGCAAGAAAGAAAGAAAGAAAGAAAGAAAAAGTATTTATTTGCGGAATATGAGTGTTACAAAGATGTTACAAAATTATTTAAGCGTTCCTACATATTCTACCAACTTGTGGTGTGCAAATATTTTAATAGGTTTTTAATTATTTATTCACGATTTACTATTTACACACTGTTTTTTGTTTGTTTTGAGATTACATGATTATTTATTAATACACACAATTTTTAGAATGTAAATTAATTAATCCCTATCTACCGTAAACTACCACCGTTTCCAAACCTAGTCAGACAGGAGAAGAAACGGCGAAACAAACTCCTGCGCACCCAACATTCTGTAATTAAATTAATCATATTAGAAATACTGTATTATTTATTCTTATCTGCAAGAAAATCTTTGACATTATAATAGTTTTTTTCTAAAAGTTAGTTGAATACCTTTTTTCGAAATCTGTTTAATGGAAGTGATTTAAGATTATCAGGAATTTGGTTGTATATACGAATGGACATGCAATACACGTTATTTTTGTAAATGTTGAGTTTTTGGTTAGGCACATGTAGTTTCTCACTATTTCTAAAATGAGACAAACCTAGGACATCAGCATTTGTATAAAACAAATAATGATGTTTTTTTTACGAATACACATACAGCCAATTATATAAGCAAGGTAAAGGCAATATTTTAAGTGACTGAAAAAGTGGCTTGCATGAATGTAATTGATTGACACTACATATAGCACGTATACACTTCTTCTGAACTCTAAAGAGACTAGTTAATTCTATAGAATTCCCCCAAATAGGAATACCATACTGCAAAACAGAAGAAACATACCCATAATAAGCTAACAGAGATGCCTTTAATCCTGACACTTCTCTAATTCTTCTCAATACATATACAAACCTATTGATTTTATTGCAAAGTAAATCAAAATACGATTTCCAGTTACAATATTTATCGATTTTTATTCCTAGGAATTTAGTACAATCTACATTCTCAATAGTAGTATTACTTAAAATCACATCTAATTTTTTAGTATCTCTATAAAGTGTTTGAAATTCAACTAATTTTGTCTTCGTAAGATTTATTTTTAGGTTATTTTCATTCAACCATTATGTCACTTTAGTCCAAGTTTTACTTGTTTCTTCATGTAAATCGTTTTTATTTTTGCTCTTGATGAGAAGTGTAGTATCATTAGCAAACAAAATTGAATCATGACTGATAGCATCAGGCAAATCGTTTATGTAAATTATAAAAAATAATGGCCCTCAAACACTACCTTGTGGTACACCGCAGTCATTAAAAAGATAACTTGAAGTATAGACTTTCTTGCGGTTTCCACTTACTTTTGATATCGCAACACATTGCTTTCTATTCTCAATATAGCTTTTAAACCATTCTAATGAATTACATCTAATACCATATCTCTCAATACATAAAATGTACACATAAAGCATCCACTAATATTTAATATAAATTTACATTACAGTGAATGTTGAAGAGTGAGGCCTTCCTGGAAACAGCCATCATCAATCATAAACACCTCCAGAACCAACACCAGTCAAAAAATTAATCCACTGGCTAAGAAGGTCTTTTTACAAACACAAAGAGATCATTGACTAAGTTTTACATTCTGGATGAAAACTACTGGGAACTGGAAGAAATATGTAATAAAGCAGAGAGATTTTAAATTAGAACTGTAACTGTAAGCTTGCATTCATGTGTAAATTTTTAAGTGTGGTAAAGAAATATATGGAAGTGCAAAATAGTGCTAAATAATTTAGTTTTGCTGTGTATTAATCCTTTAAATGTGAATACTGTTAATTAGTCGCCTCTGTGGTCTAGCGGTCCGGGTGTTGGACTTGACTGCATGAGATCCTGGGTTCGAATCCCGGGTCGGTCAACATAAAGAAAATTGGATTTTTCCAATTTCCTAATTTAAAAAAAAAATTTTGGTCGGGATTGGAAATGTGCCCGGTTGGCGATAGGCTTGCCACTTATCACATTATGGGACTTAGTGTCTTCGGCTAGTCGTGGGTGCCTTGGTTGTACCTCTGCCTATCTCTACGGGGATATGGGCGTGAAGATACTTTTTTTACTGTTAATTAACTTTTTTTTTACTGTTAATTAACATGGTGTATAGTTATAATAAATAATCTTGGAAGGTGGAAATAATTTTATCATGACTTATTCCAAGTAACATCAATAAGATATTTATAATTATTGTTATTTACTCTAGTTATTTGCTAACCCTTCTTCATTTGCTCAAATAATACTGTAAGTATGTATTTTCTGTAATGTATGCAGTCAAATATCTATTGACAAAACAAATTACGAAATAACACTAATAGAATTTAAGACTAAAGTCAACAAATTATATACTAGTATTAAAGGCGTAATTCAAAGATATTTATTTATACACAGACATTCTTAAGTTAGACATTCCTAAGACATTCATGCCAGAATAAATTTAATACATAACTGTTATTGCATAAAGATAATCCATAAACTTTTATGTAACCTATGAATTATTTCGACTAATTTACTCTCCATCGCTATGTCCCTGACAAGTAAGTTCCTTCCACTGTCTCATTCCACTGGTGTCACTGACTTTAGATTTTCATCAATAGCCATCTCTTGTTCATAGTAAAAGTCAGCATCATATGAAGTATAATTGTGCGAACCATTATAAGAATTATATATAGCAGAATAAAGAAAGAAAAAGAATAAGTTCAGTTCTCCAATGCATCGGTACCTAACTGATCTTTATGGATAGCTTGAAGTACCTGCAACAAATGTAAGCCTGTAGCTGTTATATATATTTTCGCAAAATATCGGCTAATTTAATATGTTTTATTCCTTAATTATTTTTTTTTACTTTTTGACTTCAAAGCACCTAATTAGAATTAAATGTTCTTTATTATTGGTTACAAAGATTATTTAAAATAGTAAACAAATATTTTTTCATTTATGTTTGGACTAAATGTGCAACCCACCTAGCAACCATTTGTGTTCAATATTTCGGTCTTGAATTTGCATGTAGTTCCACAGTATTTAATATTAACATGTAAAATTTGATTGTCGCTGTCGCACACCTGTGAAAAATTGCACAGAATTGTAATTGGAATCATATAAAAGTTTATTTCATATCCAAGCCTGAATCAAAGTTTATTAAGCCTCCACAGTCCGTCACAGATATCTTTGTCTGAAATCGTGATAGATAGACACAGGATTTTTTTCCAGAATACATGTTGGTATGGCCACAATAACAAAAATACTAAAACTTAAAATCTTAGCTTAATGCTGCTTTATTGAAGCGGTATCTACTTAAAAACTGTTTTTCATTATCATTAATGACTTTCAATATTTTACACAGTGAAACTCTCTGTTAAATTTCTTTGTGTAATATATAGCAACGAAACGATAATGACAAGTAAAATTGAGCGATCATAAGATAATAATTTATGAATTTATAATACAAGAATGTATATTTAACTTAGGTACCTTTTAATATTATCTTCATTTTCAATGAGATTATTAACTAAACGCCAGAATAAGTAATAACTAGACAAAGAATGGTTTGTTAAACAAAATCACATAATTTTCAGTCACAAAAAGCACCTTTTTACAATTAAATCATATTTTTATATGCCCTAACAACGAAACTATAGTTTTGTCACTGCAAAATTCTCGATGAGTAAGATAACGATAGTTAGCTGTCGAATACAACGATTCCATCCATCAAAATTGAGTTCGTGCTGCCAATTCCCATACATTGACTGTCGTTAATTAATTATTAACTATACTATAACTATACTATAACATTTACGATAACCAGACTAGAAAGTTCGTGCTACCGACTTTTAGTTCCTCAAACGACCGTAGCGGCGCTGCTCTGGTTTTCATACAAAATAGTACGATAACGATTACGTTAACCAGAACGAGAGGGATTCGTGCTTGGGCTACAGAGAAGAATATTAACGAGACAGAGAGTTAAGCCTTAGAATTACTGTGGCATTGATTTTTATTTAGACTAGCCGACCCAGCAAGCTTTTTAGCGGAAGGCTTTGGAGTGCCAACTCGCTCAGACCCACACAGTAAAAGTGTAATTTTCCCACTGCTTTCTGAGAAAAGTAGCAGGGAAACAACCCAAAAGAGGGGAACATCTACCCCGCGGATTGGCCTGTGGCTGATAACCATCACCAGCCGCCGTCGGGTCGCGAGGACTCCAGTCTCCACAAGACGGTACTTGGAAAATTATTTTTGAACACCGGAGGGTAGGTGTGAGGGTAGGAAAGCTTTCGATTCGATTGAGACATGGGCGGTGCTTCAGTCATTACAGCGGTGCCGCATCGACTATCGATACATCGAGGTGTTGAGGTGTTTGTACGAAAAAGCCACTATGTCGGTCCGATTACAGGATCAGAGCCCGTAACTGATCCAGTTGCAGAAAGGTGTGAGAATGGGAGACGTTATTTTTTCGAAACTGTTCACTGCTGCACTGGAAGATGTCTTCAAGCTTCTAGACTGAAAAAGACTCGGCATCAGTATCAACGTCGAGTACATCACTCACCTTCGATTCGCATATATGTCATCATATTGTTGTCATGGCAGAATCGCTGGAAGACTTGAGCAAGATGCTCGGTGACCTCGATAAAGTTTCTCAACAGGTGGGTCTTAGGATGAACTTGGACAAGACGAAAGTCATGTTCAACGTTCATGTTGCACCTATACCAGTTCACATTGATGATGTTTTGAAGTTGTTGATCAGTATGTGTACCCGGCAGTCACGGCCCTAGGGACTTTGCCGCTCTGGGCGATATCGGTGATTCCCCTCCCCCTCCCCCTCCCCCACCCATATATCCCGTCTAATTGTTTACTTCCTGAAAGTATAAACTATAATAAACTTGGCAAGAAAGGAGTCCGTCAAGGTCACTCCTAACCACTGCGCTGTCGCTGTCACTGTTCTGTGCAGCGCGGCGGCGCCGGCGACGGTTGTTCGATACAAGCCTAGTGATTTATTTTATATTTGGACTTGAATTATAATCGTAACTCGAGGCTTTAAAAGCTTTTATTTCACTTGCCATGTATGTTAGTTCGGGTGAAATGTTTGAACTCAATTTTGAAGTAGATATCTTCAACCGATTCAGTTGAAATTTTGTATACACGTTTGCTTCGGATAACAATGCACGATAAAATCCGTGACGTCATTCTAAATTCAATATGGCGAACCAGCCAAGATGACGGAACAGTTATTTCAGGCTGGTTTTTGTGATCCGGTTGAAACAAAATTAAAATTTACATTCATGTTATATTTTACGGCACTTCCAATGAAGTTTAAAATGGAGTGCATATTGCAATAAACATCGTTAATGTTCCATAATATCCACCCACATGTCAAAATATTGTCACAATTGTGTGAACAGCAGCGAATCTGTCGTCAGATAATGCAGTTAAAATGACATCAAACTGTGACGTTGAAGATCAAAGACTACAGTTATGATCATAGCGTATTATTTACGGTGATGATTCCTGTCAACTTTGAATCTCGTATTTCCAAACCATAGATTTAGGATGTACTAGATAAACAAAGTCAGTTAAAAAGCAAAACCAAAAAAGATATGCGTGAGTGTGAGTAAATTGTTTATGTATGAGTTAAAAAAAGGGGTGTTAAAAAGGTCACGTACGTTATCGATATCGATAAATTATCGAACTATAAGTAAATTATTAATTAGCATATTTTATTTACCTTCATCTATTATGATATAAACAATATCAAATTTTATGTTGTAAGACATTGAATTCGTGAAATATTGGCTTTATGTATCACTACCATAGTGACTAATAGATGGTAGATTTGTACGCAAAGCCTGTCTCTTAGGGTCACCATCTTTGTCTTTGTCGGCCGAAACAGAAATGTTATTCATTATCATGTTCCGGTTAGAGCGTAAGGTTGCTGTTAAAATGATATATGTGGCATTACTATCCCGCCAAACAGAGGAAAGTACACCTTTTTATGTGACTTGAGACAGCAATCAAGCATACGACTCTCCTTGTCGTTATGAACAACCGCAGATTATTGACATTATACATCCTATAGGTGCATCGCTGTCCTGTGACTAGAATATTCAGCGTAATGTGCAAGTCTAGCTTCCCAAGCTTTGCCACCGGAACGAATGTTTTTATAATCATATTTGAACTATTTTAGTTACTGCGGGTAATCTTCTCGTCAGCATTATGGTTTTCAAATAAAAATAAATGAATAGGATCACGCAGTAAGAAGTTACGAGGTAGCACACATAAAAATACATTCGATTTAAAATCCTCTACTTTTTTAATTCGATTAAAAATGACCAAATGTGAGTAATCCAGGGAATAATTTATTGGACATAAATAGAATATTGCAAAATTAATAGAACTCGTATGTAACGCACATAGGCATTGGACACAGCTCGCTAAATAAATGAACTCACAGACGCGTCCAAAGCACTGGACGCAAGTAACGAAAACACGTAAGTATATACGTTGGTGGCACTGAATGCGTTAATGATTAAACTTGATATGTAATATCAAGTATTCATAAAAAGATTTTTTTTTTCATAAAAAGATTACGCATAGGCGCATCTCAGCCTTAATTAGAAATGTATTTCACAAAATGCAAGTTGGTTAAACAACCAATGTTGAAATCTCTTCCTGAAGAGTATTTATACTCTTATGTTGACATTCATCGATATTTAGGACGTCACCGCGTTGTCAAGCTCTAGCGTAAACAAACAATTTATTATTTTACACAATATCTTTGCTTATTCCGTTTAAGGGTACAAAAAATACTCTTATATATAAAACAAAGCAAATAAATATATTGTTGAAATCCTTATCTGAGCAGGTTAATAGCAAAAAAACTAACAAAACTCAGTTCTTAATATTCTTATGTCAAAGTTGTATTTACCTATGAAATGTGTATTTATTAGGATTGTAACGTTTTGTAACATCACGAGTGCTTACTGAACACGATATCGTAATTTCCTTTATATTTTCTTCTATTTAAATAGTAAGATTATGAAATTAATTCACAAAATTCACAATAAAGCGCCATGACAGGAATAATATGAACTCTTACTCGCGTAAATATTGGCACATAGGTACCTAACTCTCTGTCTCTGTTCCTCTAAGGCAATTTGTACCTGATAAGGACTTCTCTCTTCCACGCTTTGTTGATCTTGTACATCCTAAATCTATGCCTGTACATGACACGATATCTTACTCTGAATCTTTTACAGTGACAGCGATTCGGCTATGGAATACTCTTCTAGTTGATATGTGTGTACTATAGCTGGATTGGTGAAGAAAACAGCATTTAGTCGAAGCTTCTTTATTTTGTAGAGGAGTACAATCTTCTTAGCTTGCCTTTTCGAATGTAATTTATTTTTTTTTATTTTTTTTATGTGTTGCCAACCTCGCGGTTTTTACAACTTCACCGGGCTTTGTGGGCCGAGCAGAGTGCTCAGCCCGAGACATCATTATTTAGATGGATTGGACTGTTCCCTACAACGCCAGCAACAAGGGCTGTCTCCCGGGAGACCGTACCTCGACTTGGTGCTGCGTTCTGGTTACTGGGTGGACTAGGTGGAGGAATAGTGGTGGCTCGTCGCTCGGCGTTAGGCGCCGGGCGCAAGAGAGGTCTTCGTCGCCTAGACCGGCGGCGACGGTGTAGTGTAGTGTCTTGTGAGTTTGTGTTCCGGTTGGGATTGGGAGGGAGGCTCGCGTTTGCCGCGGTTATTGGATTCGGTGGATCCGATAACACGTGACGGGGTCTCCTAAGTTTGTGGGCGCGTTTGCGGCCGGTGTGTAGTCACACGTGGGTGCTAATACCGGGTTGGGGTTTATTAACAAAAAATGCGTTCTATTATATGATTTTCTACGCTAGTATGCTTACAATGTGATTGGCTAGCCAATCAGAATACATTATATTGACCAATCACAAATTAGAACATAAATTTTACTTAAGGTACTAGCTGTCTTACGGTTGGACCTTACAGAGAGCCGCGGTCACCTAAGAGACCCATCCAACGGGGTTGTACCGTATGGAGAGCCGCGGTCCTAAAACTTAATATTTTAATTCTACAAAAAGTACAGTGATTATTAATGTTATTTTTTAAAGACAAATGAAGTTACTGTTATACAATGCAATGATAAAGGCCTCCACTGTACGGGTTTAACACATAAAACTAAGAAAATAGACTACTTATTTTACCTAGTTATTCTTACATTAAATTATACATTTAAACACTTTTATACACTAAAAATTCGTCACAATTTACACATTTTAATTATCCCGCACAATATGTGTGCGTCTAACTCTCTCCCTATATTTAAGTCACGTGTTTATAAACTTGTATTGAAATAAATTTTAATATCTTGTTGTTAAGAACGCCATCTTCATTTCTCAAGACCAACTACTTTGTTTCCAAACTTTTTAGTGTGCCATGTGTGAACTTTTATCGTTATCATCAATATATTTGTTTGTGTGTGTCAAATGAATGGTAGTGTGGGTAATGTTTTATTTATTGATTTAATGTACTTTATAAGCATTATTATTGAAAAAGACTAGCGTTGTGCACTTCTCCTACACATAAACTATAAGTGTGACAAATTTTATGCTCCTGCGTCAGCGCAATTTCCGTAAAAAGGGGTCCAAAGTTTTGGCATCACATATTAATATATAGATTTCTTAAAAACTCAAAATTCTGTAACATTATGATTTCCGATACTAATAATTACTTATTTATTTGGATTCTAGTTGTATAATTAAATATCTTAATATATATAAATTACGTGTTACGTTGTTTGTCCGCGATGGACTCCTAAACTACTTAACCATTTGAATCAAATTTGCACACCGTGTGCAGTTTGATCCAACTTGAAAGATAGGATAGCTTACATCTCAATTTATAATCAAAAAAATTAACATCCGATCGAAGCTGGAATAGGTAGCTAGTTTTATATATGTTTCTGTGTTAAAGTATATATTACTATAGAGTTAGTCCTATCTTTAGTCTATTATATTTTTATTATATGTACCTATTATATATTATATGTACTCGTACATTGTTAAAAAATCTTTGTTGTATTAATACAGTTTCACAATATATACAGGTAATTATGTAGACCTATTATTATTATTATTATTATCTGAAAGAGTTTCTTTTTCACAGCTTTTTAGGGCTGGTGTTTACTATAACTACGTATATAACTAAGTATACACTGCGGATGTAGAGAGGAGAGTGAGTGCAGGGAATAGTGTGAATGGAGCGTTGGGTAAGCTATTCCAAAGCAAGGTTTTGAGTCAAAAAGCTAGACTCGCTTTGCATAATTCTGTACTTATTCCAACGTTATTGTATGGAAGCGAGAGTTGGGTATGTCAGAAAGAGCATGAAAGTAGGATAAATGCGGTCGAAATGAGAGCACTACGGAAAATCTGTGGTGTAACGCTTGCTGACCGCATTCATAACAATGAGATCCGAGAAAGAGTGGGATTGAAAGAAAGTGTTGGTGTTAAAATGCGAAAGGGCATGCTCCGCTGGTTCTGTAATGTGGAAAGAAGGCTGACATTTCATGATCAGATCAATCTGATATTATACGAGGGTGGTGTCAAGAGTCTCCGAAACCGGCGTGTTTGTATGAAAAGGGTTACGAATGTGAAGGAAGCAAGACAGGTTTGTCAGGATCGTGAGGTCTGGCGCTCGATACTCTCTGCCTACCTCGTAAGGGACTTGGCGTGAAGATAGGTATGTACGTATGTGTAGTTTTAATAACATGTGTAAACAAAGTTATTGTGACATTTCAGTGCAAATAATATGGTGATTCTTTAAGTGTATATTTCTATAGACTGCAGGGTTTTCTTACTTTAAGAGGATTCATTTGAATATCAAGATTGCCTTTAAATGTATTTTCGTTTATAACTATTAAGCTACTTAAATTGTATGTGGTAAGACACTAGTCAATTTTGTTTAAGAATGTTTTAATAAATGTTAAAAAACATCTTCGTCTTTTAGTTATTTACATTTATCTGTATTCATATTTGGCGCAAGTCAGAAGTACTAGGAGAAGCCTTTTCACTATTTCTTCGAATACTTTCAAATCATACTGGTATTATTATTTATGTATGTTCGAATAGTCTATCGGTTTCGCTTGTTACGGCATCATTAAAGCTAAAACTAACTAAAACTAAAATATTGTGTCGTGGTTTTAAGGTTTTGTTCTGAAGATACTGTGAAAAGCGATATCGGTAGCTTAAATAGCTTAAATAAAAATAAATAATAATTGATATGTGGTACAGTATAAACGTTTCTAATAGATGGCACTAAAATTAATTATGGTATCGACTCGAAAATTTTTATAACAGCTACATCTGTTAATGCGCCGTTGAACAAATGTTTTCTATGTACCGATATAGAAGCCTAAGTGGCGCATCTTTTAGCCATTCACACGTCCACGGATACTTTACTATCCAAAACAAAAAGGTAGTTGTATGTCCACCGATATTACCACCATTTTCATAGATTTATTTGAAATGAAGTTGTTGTATTTAAAATAAATTAAAATTTATTAAATCTTTTTCGTTTTTTATTTAAATCACAAATTATCATTAAGTAAATAATGTATATATGAATGTCATTGCTAGCTACATAAGAAATATCTTGCGACAACACTAGATATCGTGTTTTGTGTTTCCCGCAAATGAGTCTGGTTTCAGGCGTGAAACGTGCACCAAAAAGGGACCTTGGTCTTTATTTGAGTATAACATAGGTTGGTCCAATTTAGGATGTGAATAAATCGTTAATGAAGGTATAGTCGGTTTTTTAGATACCGAATCCGAAATGTCATCATCCAAAGGTCGCTTTCGAGACTCAGATTGTGAAACCCAATCTAGTGACAGTGGAATTGAATCTGGACTAGGGTCCGGCGGGTCGGGAGGATCTGGCGGGTCAAGATCCATAATAATCTACAAACGCCAAAAACTACTTATCCAAGAGTATAATACAACAACTAGATAGCCAACACCAATTCATTTAATCAAACAAAACTCTTAAGTGTATTGGTAAGAACAAAAAACACTGAAAAATCTACTCGTGTGTCAAGCAAAAACCGTGACAGCGGAATCAGTCTAAGAGAAGTCTTAGAGAAGTTCTTAATACCTACATAATATTTAAAATACACTATCTACGTACTTGTCACTGCCATCTCATGGCAGTTTGATGGTACCATTTTAAGATGTAGAGAATTTGATAGCAGTAATGTTATTCTTAATAGTTACGAGATGGCATACATGCATGACATCTGAAATTCATCCTCCTGGTATGGATTATTATACTCTGCATTGATGAATGACGATTGTTATATTTTGTTGTGGACTGTGGTCCTACATGTTAAAAACAAGTTAGAGTTTACACGTAAACTGAGATTGTCATGTTGTTTTCAATTATGTTTAAAATAAAATAAGTAACAGCCGGTACACAATTACTTTAAATTTCAGAAACGCGCATGACAATCACGGTTGAAACTAATGCGCATAGTCAAAACATTGCGCATTTTACTGACTAACCTCATCGAGTCGATCGACCGAATTCTGTGTCGTAGAAGACAGACAGCCTTTCACAGTTCACTCCATATCTACTTGTGCTGTATTTTAGTGCCTAGTTAGTTCCTGTGCTTAGTGAAATTGAGTGAAATTTGGTTTACTTGTAAGCGTTGAAAACAAATTTAGGTAAGTTGTTATTAAGTTTTTGTTTAAGTTGTCATTAAATCACACAGATTTCAATAAATGCGTGCTTAATTAAATATTTTTCTAATTATGTGATGACAAGATAATTAGATAAATTAAATTATAGTGATGTCATTTGGTTTGTAGGCGGATATTCTCGAAATATGACGTCATACGCAAATCATTAAATTTTTCAACAAAATTTGACTATTTCATAACATTGTATCTTTAAATAATAAATAAATTTTAATAATAGTAATAAAAATAATAAATATTATTAATGTTAATGGAGCAGGAAAGCTTCAGGCCAAAACAAATAAAATCTATATTTGATTATGTGTTTTTCAATACCTACATTAAAGAATGTTGAAGCAAGAGTTATGTACCTACTTAAAATCATCAATTCATCAAAATTTTTTTATAAAATTAATGATAATATAGTATGTCATACATAAAAAACTAAAATTGTAACATTCTGCCGTGTCACGCCTGTAATTTAATGCCCTAGATGTTTTTAATACATAATTATAAATATTCATAATAGTACATATACTTAAATATTTTATTTTCACATATGTTACAACTTCAAAATATGTAATTGTACACTATGGCTCGTTCCACCCTGCTCATTTTGAGCTGTCTCACCTGTTACAACTTTAGAAATCAAAATTAAAAATATTCATTTTCTCTGTAAATTTTTTTGTTGGTTTTGAGACATTCCAGATTTAAAGTTATTTGGTCATGTACTGAGTGTTGCTGTCTGTAATTTCTAAAATAGAAAAAATGAAAAATCTATAGAACAAAAAAAGAATAAATAAAATCTGTCATTGTGAGAATGAACAACAGCTTAATTTACGTTTTGACTGTTACCCTAAAGAGTATTTATATTCCTTGTTACCCCTCCTCCACAGATATGCCTTTAGTAAATTGGATGAAAAGCTTAAAATATACATTACCTACCTGCCAAATTTCATTGCATTTGGTTTAGATAATCAGACATGAATCGAGTTGAGTGATAATGTGTTGTCTGCACCTGTTTTTTTTAAATTGTCTTTAATGTACATAATTCACTCTTCTACCATCTTAATAATAAAAATTGCTTACTCACAAAAGTGTATCAAGAATGCTAGACACAAACAGAACTGAGTTATTTTTCTTGAATACCCACTACAAATAATATTAACAATAATTATGACAGCAGTCCAAATACATAACTATATCTTTATGTATTTGGACTGCAGTTAAGTCTAATATCATTTGTACCCGATTGTACCAACTTTTTTTTAAGTCTGTTCCTCATATTTAAAGAAGCCTAATAGGGACCCCATATTTAGCTCTTAAAAATCAATTTCTTACTTTAGAACTGGATTTAAAAGCATTTTGTACCTGATCATACCTACTTTTGTACCATAATAGTTACCAGGAAATTCATGGAGTCTAATAGAACATAGTCTAAGTGAATGAAAACTCTGGTATAGGTCCCCCTAAAAGCATTCCTTTCCAATCCGACGTTTGTGCCTCAATAGTTAGCAAAGGGTCCTTGGGGCTTCACATTAATACAGCTTGGACGGCAGCACAAAGTTACTGGTTGCGCAACCAGGATGGCTGCACCACCACTAATTAATTTAGCGCTGTATGGTGTCTCACTCACTTAGCCGCCAGCCTGGCCGCCAATTATGGCCATTCTGATACTGTTTAGCAGCTTACGGACACCACTGTAGCACGTCTGGTTGCTCCGCCATGGTGTCCCGGTGAAACATAGCCTTAAAGGTATATGGTCTGTAATTATAATAAAAGACTTTCCTGTTAAATAGTTATGGAATTTTTTTTTACAAAAAATAGTGGCTGTGGCTTCTTTATCAAATTGGGAGTATCTTCTTTTAGATAATTTCGAAATCCTAGAGCCCTTTGCTATAGAGCATTAATGACCATTCTTCATCACATAGGTTAATACTGCTCCAATCCCGTATATTACATTACAATACATCCAAACTATTATTTTACAGATAAATTTACTGTCTTCAATGCAACCTTATATCTTATATTGACTGAACTAATGTTCAGAACTGTCGCATGTGAATATCAATGGTTTTTGTCTATCATTATCAACCTTTTAGCAGCTTTGAATGCATTATTTTCTAACCCTGACCAATGCCACAACTTCTACTTGACCAATAACCTACAAAGAGGTTCCAAAATAAATCTTTCATAAAAGTTATAAAGCCCTATAAATGCTTGTAGTTCTTGTTTATTTTTAGGTGTGGGTGTTTTCACAATTTATTCCACCTTGCTAGGTGCTGGATGTATGCCTTCGGAATCAACGATAAACCCTAAAAATTCAACTTGTTCTTTAGCAAATTTACATTTGTTTTTATTGAGCCTTAACCCCGCATTACAGATTCAATTTAATACTATTTCTAGGGGCTTCTGCATTTCTAGCAATATACTACTGCTTACTATAATATTGTAAATCAGTACTGCAACACCTGGAATACCAGCCAAAAATGCAGTCATTAAAAGATGGAAAATTCCTGGGCTAGCTTTCACTCCATAAGCTAACCTATGCCCCCTATATATATATATATAAGCTATATATAATATAGCTAAATGTAAGAAGTTTTGCTGTGTCGTCACAGACTGTCGCCTGTGTATAAGCATGATCTAGGTTGAGGGTAGTTAAATGTTTGCCTCCCACAATGATAACAAACATTTCAGTTGCAGTTAGCATCGGGTATGTATCAGACTCTGTGGCCTCATTTATTGATCCTATATTTGCCACATAGTCTTATTTGATTTCTTTATTATAGACACTCCCAGAGTTGCCCGCTTTGAAAAGGTTGTGATCCTCCTGTATCAAGCGATCTATTTCTTTTCCAATTTTACTTTTTATTGGGTAGGGTCTCAAACCACGACTCGTTTAAGAAACTTTGCAGTTGCTCCCGCTTTAAAATTAATAGTTATTGGTTGTCCTTTTTTAGGTACCTAAACCTTTTTTTTTAAGTGTTGAAAATCCCCCGGATACCCACCACTCTCGGGGGAGAGCAGCGGGTTATGTCGGACGCGAACCGACTAAAAACCACACTATGACCTACGTGCCGCCCGGCTAGGAGCGAGATGGGGTCGCATTGGCATTCACCATCTCGCTTCACGGCTACAGCCCGGTCCTCACCGGGCCTCCTCTCGCGCTGAAAGAGGAGCGACTCCGGCCATTGGAGTCACCCCCCAGGCGTGAGAGGCCGTGCTGGCCAGAGGAAGTCCCCCGACTCCCCCCGGCAGCCCCGCATCGGAAGCATCTTGAAGGTGGATATACCGCCTTCTCGCGCCCCCTGTCCGCCTGCTTGAGTTGGGATCGTCCCCCCGGGCCCGCTCCCCGGTCTCCATTTGCGTCATTACGTTTTCGCAAAAGGAGGCC
>NJDC01007953.1:41258-55713 GCA_002245475.1 Calephelis virginiensis | reverse complement strand
GCACCGAAAACGGCTACTACAGAAGAAAACGTAAAAAAATCCACGATCTCGTGTTGGCAGACCGGCGACTGAAGATTCACGAGACAGCTGAGACTGTAGGCATCGCAGATAGGACAGTGCATCATATTCTGCACGAAGAATTGGGTATGAAAAAGTTGTCGATGGGTGCCGCGTTTGCTCACACCAGACAACAACACCGGCTCACACCTCCGCCGTTGTCATGGCCAAATTGATCGAATTGCGCTACGAATTGCTGCCCCATCCACCGTATTCTCCAGACTTGGCTCCATGCGACTTTTTCTTGTTCCCAAATCTGAAAAAATCACTCGCCGGCAAAAGATTTGGATCTAATGATGAGGTCATCGCCGCCACAGAGGCCTATTTTGAAGACCTCGGGAAATCGTATTTTTTTGACGGGTTAAAAAAGTTGGAGCATTGCTGGTCCAAGTGTATTGAATTGAAAGGAGACTATGTTGAAAAATAAATCTTTACTTTCTCAAAATTTTCTTAATTTTTTCTTAGGCTAAAAATTTATTGAATGGCCCTCGTATGTTGAGTTTGTCTGGAACGCTCGCCCCGCGAACGTATGACTCGTACGAGCGGCAGACCAAAGGATTACCTATATTGGTGTTATGTCCTGTTATACGAATAGAAAGAGATTAAAGTAAAATGATACGAAGACCCTAACTTATCTGAACTAATGTTGTACAAACGGAAGTGAAAATGTACTTTTGTGTAAAGGTAATCATAAAGCAGAATATATATTTAGGTACAGGCTGATGCCTTGTTGATCGAGGTGCTCGCGTACACGCCTAGCTCAACCGACCAATCGCGAAGCTCGGGTTCAATTCCCAACGGGGGCAGGCATTTGTGTGATGAACATTTGTGTGTGTGTGTGTGTGTGTGTGTGTGTGTGTGTGTGTGTGTGTGTATGTGTGTGTGTGTGTGTACACAAGGTTGTGCTAGGTGTTGGACAGTTGATAAGGCTTTAGATCCTTTTGGCTTGCAAATAGTTTGTCATAGACTAAAAATTACTCATATTATTAAGCACACCAAATGGAGTAACGAAGCTTATGCCTTTTTCAGGAGTGCATCGTTTAAGGAAGACGATGGAACATGGAAAGGGAACGACGACGGCAAAGTGGTAAACAACCAGCCGCAGCGGGTCATGGACGAAAGGAACGGCATCGGCCCGCAGGCAGGATACATCGGACGGTCAGTACACTCCTGCCTCACCTGTTGCTGGCCTCTCTGAAGCATACGACAGCCTCGACGGTAGAGTTGTCGTAATATCAGTACCACCTCGTTGGTCGAGTAGCTAGCGTATACGCCTAACTACACTGCCTAACCGCGAGGCTTGGGTTCGATTCCCGACGGGGGCAAGAATTTCAGTGATGAACATTTAGATGTCTGCAATTCCGGGTCTGGGTGTTTATTAAAATTATTCTGGTATATATTTTAAGTATTTCTTTGTATTAGAATCGTTGACTTACACCCATAATACAAGCATATAATATAGGTTTAGTTTATTAGGTTACTTCGCACACGAGCTCCAAGATTTTTTTTTTATTTTTTTTTTTTTGTAGACAGAGATACCTCACAGAATTGCCCCATATATTTTATATCTGGCGGGTTCAGGGGGTTATGCAAACGGTGTCAATATATGCCTACATTCGATGTCTATGTATTTCGTATGAACACAAATTCGCACACGAGCTCCAAAAATTTTTTTTATTTTGTTCTATAGACATAGATACCTCATAGAATAGCCCCGTTTTTTCACATCCGGCGGGGTCATAGGGTTGTGCAAACAGTGTCAATATATGCCTACATTCATTGTCTATGTATTTCATAAGAATACAACTTCGCATACGAGCTCCAAGTATTTTTTTTTATATTTTTTTCTATGGGAATTGATACCTCACAGAATTGACGTTTTTTTGCATATCTGGCGGGTTCAGGAGGTTATGCAAACGGTGTCAATATATGCCTACATTCGATGTCTATGTATTTTGTATGAACACAAATTCGCACACGAGCTCCAAACTTTTTTTTAATTTTGTTCTATAGACATAGATACCTTATAGAATAGCCCCACTTTTTCACATCCGGCGGGGTCATGGGGTTGTGCAAACAGTGTCAATATATGCCTACATTCATTGTCTATGTATTTCATAAGAATACAACTTCGCATACGAGCTCCAAGTATTTTTTTTTTATTTTTTTTCTATGGGAATAGATACCTCACATTTTTTTTTAATTTTCTTTTATTGACATAGATACCTCACAGAGTCGACGCCTTTTTTTCATATCCAGCGGGGTCAGGGGGTTATGCAAACGATGTCAATATTACCTGCATTCATGGTGTATGTATTTAATAAGATTGCAACTTTGCACACGAGCTCCAAGTATTTTTTTTATATTTTTCTATAGACATGTGGGTTATGAAAATGGTTTCAATATAAGCCTATGCCTTTCCTTAACATATCTTATGTATATTTGGGGTTGCACATCGTATGGAAACGAAGATACAATTTTTATTTGAAAATGTTGTCGATAAAATTTTAATAACTACACCAACATCTAAGTTTTTTCAGATTTTATCTAACCTTTTTACACTGAAAACTAAAGAGATCACGTAAGCCTTGACCAGCGACTGTCAAAGTAAACAAAAGTTGATTTTTTTATCACATTTGTATGAAAGCGGGCCGCATTTTCGCTGCCCTGGAGAGGCTAATTTGCCAGGGGCTAAATTCACCTGCAATATTCAAGCACTACATATTACAGATTGTGGATGTAGATCAAACGAACTTACCTAATGAAGGTCGGTCGATTACTATGTGTGCCGGTCGAAGGGCCCTTCGATCTACGTAGTCCTCCCTCCCCCACCGCTACAAGACCGTCCGTGCGGAAAATATATTTATGTACCTATACCAGTTTAAGTTAGAGTTTAGATAGATAGATACAATATATTTATTTCACTTGGATCTGACAAAGATTCTTCCGACGCGTCTATATAAATCTAAAAGCTACGCTCGATCTCGATCGGAACGCGGCCACTCACTGAGAAAATCCGTCGAAAGAAACTTAGCGGCTTGCCTTTTTTTCTCATAAATCTATTTTACAAAAATATGCTAAATAATATTTATTGTGAGAAGCTCAAGGCGGTTTCAGTTGTGGAAGAGGATGTACGGATATAGTGTTTTCGCTCTGCAACATCGTACAAAAGCTCCTGGCTGTGGGCTAGAAGGTTTTCTGTGGTTATGTGAATCTCGAAAAAGCGGTTGATAGGGTTGTACGTAAGGAATTTTGGGATATTTTATCAGAGTATGGGATAAACGGGTCCTTGCTGCGTGCTGTGCAGTCAATGTATTTACATTGTAAAGCATATGTGTAGGTGGATGCCTATATATCGCTTTCAATAAAAAAATATGATTGTAATAATACACAAAAGTTATTTCTGTTAGAAGGTAAGTGAATACTGTTTGTTTAAAATGGTAATTTTGCAATTGTGGCACATAATTGAATTTTGATTGATTGATTTTGATATATATTTAAATATTTTTATATATCATACTGTAATGATTGCATGCCATGAAAATGGTGAAATAGGATTGAACTATCGTTTTTGTAACATCTCAATGTAACCACCCTGTTTCCTGCAATGAATGATGATTATGATTATTGGTTTGATCTTAACATTGGTGTCAAACAGAGTTATGTGTTGTCAGCACGCTTGTTTATCTTATATTTGGACAAATGTCTTCAAAGGTTAAGATGATTGAATGTGGGAATGCGTATGGGTGACCAAGTGGTGAACTGCTTGCTTTATGTAGGTGATGCTGATCTTTTGGACTCTATACCATCTGAGCTGCAGACACTGCTTTCAGAGCTTATTAAATACAAACAAACACACAAACAATCAAATCTTTCCACTTTAACATTATAGTCTAGATGATTTATCGACTATAGCTCCATCTACCGCTTTCAATTGCACTTTTAAATCTTACAGGAAACTATCTAAAACCAAGATTAAATTTTAACCCAACCGGTTCAGCCGTTTAGTAATTATGTTAAATGTTATCCCGTGGGAATGAAGCATTGTCCTGCTTTAAAAGAAGCCTATGTTGGCTAATGCGGGCTTCTAATGATAAAATAATTTGTAATGCTATTCAATATAAACAAATCAACAATCAAATCTTCCCTCTTTGTTGTTAATATAAATTGTATAAGTTCTATTATCTGAGCGAAGCCGGATCAGGTCGCTAGTATAATATATCTCAAGGGGTGTCGTCGCACTTCGCGTTCGCATTTGATAATTTTCGAGTATAGCTAAGTAGGTATTTTGCTAAGAATGACATTTTTAATTTCGCAATATTTTTTGAATGGATTGTTCGATTTGAATAATTCAAAAAGTAATCACAAGGCATTGAAACAGTCTTGCATATGAAATGATGTATTTGAATGAGGATTAATATGAATTTACGGAAGACATGGTCCGAATATGTTGACGATTTTTATAAACTTTTAAAATTTATATAAGTATTTATTTTGCCGTTACTATAATAGATATATTATGGTGCCGCGATTTTTTTTGTAGATATTAATACGTTCTTTAATATTGTAGGTCATTTTATAGGTAACGTTTCTACACTTTATGTTACATTATTGAAATTTTGGGATTTTTAATTTTCACTAGTTTTAATTATTGCCCTTGTTCATCAGGGCTAATGTCGGCTTGTAATGGTGAAAGAATTTCAGTAGTTACGGAGCCTAGTCAACACAAACAAACAATCAAATCTTTCCTCTTTATGTTTTGTTATTGGTATTTGTTAAGACATGATCCGGTGTAAATTCGCTTCACTTCAGAACGTCAGTATGTATTTTATTTAGTTAATGGCTTTATTACATCCAGCTGTAATTGATATAAAGCGGTCTGTCTGTTACGCTTTTGTGCATTTACCGCTTGACCAATTTTGGTAAAATTTAGTACGGATAAAGACTTGAATTCAAACAAAGGCTAATTTCAAAAATAGACCACGAGAGTACTGTAATGGGAGATGAAAGCTTATATCAAAATCCATGCTTTTTTCATACTTATATATTTAACTATGAATATATTAATTAATTATAAACGCAAAATACTTTTTTGTCTGTCTGTTACGGTTTAGCCAGCTTATAATTTATAAAAACGTGGCTACTATTACACGTGTAACAGAAGCGCGTAATTTGGGCTTGCTGATGGTCGAAAATCTATATTTTGAAAAACATGTCATAAACACAGTGGGTAACTAATCATATCAGGGACTACGTAACTACTGAACTAAGCTGCTTATACTTTCCAAATTTAAGTATGCTAACACAGTAATAGGGTTACCCTTGCTAATGCACAACAAGAAACTTATTAAAAGAATTCAGAATGCCTGTGTACGTTCATGCAATATTAAAATCTTATTGTCTTTACATAGTATAAAATGAACCCACTTACAATTTTTGTTTGTTATATTTATGATCTTTTAAGCAGTTTTAACAATTTTATTGTAATATCTATGCAGCAATAGACGCGGTTGATTTATTCGTTTTATATTATTTATAGGTATTACATATTTATCATACCGCAAAAAAAGTTGAAAATTTCAGACGTATGAAGTGATGTCGCAAAAATACAGAAGCCGAGGCGGATAGATAGTTATTTATATATTGCTTTTACAATTTCTCATATCTGAATCATCAATAGTCGTAATTTATGATATTTATATTATTTAAAATGCTTAATAGGTACATTGTTGTTTTTTCTTTGTTAATATGTTTTTTTATTGTATGTTTTATCTTATTTAGTAATAAGCTTATTATATTCCGTAATAAACTAATCTTGTATGCTGTAGTGAAAATAGTTCTGATATATGTACATAAATGGGTGTTTATACTTATGCGTTTTGGTTTATTAAATTTCGTAAGCACAACTTTGCTAAATGACAGTCAACCTTTGTGCGGGCATGAAGCTCTCGTTTTGTTTATGATTATCTCAATCACAAATTATAAAGACTTATGTACAACAATTCAATAGTTGTTGTCTGACTGGGACTTAAACTCTGGCACTCAGTTAAATGTACATGGTGTCAAATATAACAATTGACAACGATATAAAGGTATTATGTGGGTATTACATAATTATTATGAGATAAAGCAAAATAAAATAGCGCGTGTTACGCAATAACTTGACAGTTGCCACCTCTTGACACTTAATAGCATAGTTGACATAATCTGCAGATTGCAGAGTAAAAAATAGTATTACGTTCGTGCTGCCAGCTGCTGTCGGCTGTATTTGTCAGACGGGGAAAGCTGAAAACCAGTGCTGAGGTAGACTAAGCCTCAACAAATACTGAGCTTTTTCTCTTTGTTTATAAAATGACTAGTAGTTATTCTAGTCAATAAAAAGGTTTTTTATTTATTGCTTCTTAAAAAAATCTTCTTCTTAAATTAGGATTCTAGAGAAATGTTTGAATGTCATTACATAACAGGTCATCCTAAGCTGAAATCTGAACTTTCTTCAACTGTGAAATTCCAACCGTAATAACAGCACGAGTGCGAAAGGTTGTTCGTCTGCAACGATTGATTTTGATTAATGATTACTAATTTAAATGGTGCTCCCGTGCAATGCAAATCGCGGAAATCGCGTGTAAAGCTTGTGCACAAACTATATCAGTCTTCAAGCGCTTAATAAGTGTTACCAACTTGTAATGATGACAAGCAAGTCTAGTTAAATTCTGATTGTGCATGGCGGGCAATATGTTTAATGCATTACGTCACCGTCTATACACTTGGTAGTTACATCGCCCGAGGCGTTCCACAAGGCGATATCCTGCGGCCCACTCGGTACTACATATCTATCGTCTTCGGCGGGGGTATGTTTACTTGTGGCGTGGTCGACTAAATGTCCTTCGTGTGACGAAAGTACGTGTGCCGAGGTCACATTAGTATTGTAAAATTGTAACGTTTTTTTTTTATTACATATAGACAATTATTATCTCGTAACAACCTACGCTATATATGATTTATAGTAATGACATTGCATATTTGTATGAATTCCAGGATAACAAATGATGCTCGCGAAGACGAAATGGAAGAAAACATGGGACAAGTGAACACGATGATCGGAAATCTGCGCAACATGGCCATCGACATGGGCTCGGAGCTCGAGAATCAGAACCGACAGGTCGACCGCATCAACCGCAAGGTAACCCCCCCACCAATTCCCCCCACCTCTCCCACTACCATCTTTTCCTTTCTTGTGATGTTAATTTTGCATACCTGTACAAGGAAATATCGATATTTTGTGAATTGGTCAGTAACGAACCGTATGACACACTATAGATATATGTTTCTACTCAGGTTTTAAGTAGAATATTTAATTAAATAAAAAATGTCGGCCAGTGATAGGACAACTTCAACTCGTTATGATATACTCTTAAAAAATACTACATTAATTTTAAAGAATTAGGTACTTTATAATATGAATAAAACATTTTCTATGGTATGTCACACTGATAATTTATTTAATTACTTAAATAATTTGTTTGAATTTTAATGTTTCTAATATGTTGTGCAGTTTCATAATGTTCATGTGTGACTTTCTTAATCCGTGCATCATCCATCTCACATGTAGATAGTACCATCGGCCACGTTTGGTTTTCATTTTCATTTCATTGTCACATCATTCTTTTCATCGTAGTCTATATGCTGGGATTTGACTTATGTTATTGGCAAATATTAGAAGGACAAATGAAAAAGTAAAGTGACGCCGAGGTTCTGTTCGTCTCCATATATGACATTCTCTTTCCCGCGGAGTGTCATGGCTGCTGTTGGTCACCGGCCACCCACGCGACCCACCTTAATTAATCTTTGTTTGTTTGTTTGGAAAACTCGTGTTTCGGTTGGTGGTTCCAACGTGACCCGGAGACTGGAGACGTAAACTATTTTTTCCATCCATGTATCAAGTGACCAGGAAAAAACCCCTTTACTAAACTTATTGTAACATTTGTTTATTCCTCTTAGTTGAACATTAAAAAACTCGAGCGAAGTCGCAGGCTTCGGCTAGTATTTAATATTAGTTTTATCTATAAAGAATAAATCTGGGGGTTACCATAAGCCCTTAAAACAGGAATGTTTTAATACTACATCAACTTTTCGTACCATGACGTTCCTAAATAACCTCGTTGCAGGATAATAATAATAATAAATCATCTTTATATTTATTATATCATATAAACCTACAAGAGCAGGCACTTGTGACGAGTCTATATAATAATAAATCTACCACCTATACAATACTGTAATACAATACTGTAATACAATACTGCCACATAGCAGCTTTGTGACGTTAATTCATTAATTTCAACAAACAATTAGAAGCCATATTTATAAGAAAGGAGAAGAAGAATTAAAAAAAAACTATGCAGCAGGTAATAGACAAAATTTACGAAAATCATTCGTTCAATGGAGTAATAAAACATGACTGATTTAAAAGCTCATGGTACGAACTAAAGTAATGGTATTCTATGACGGAAATAAAAATTTCTTTTGACAAGACCGATTGGTTAAAGCTTATGGTGGGCCCCCATAGTGGTATGGTTATTTCAAGATATTTTCGAGTCTGTTGCAGTGAGTAAAAAGCTTGCAACAGACTTCCGATTCGAATATTTCCCTCGTTGCATATTCATGTGTCCTTTGCATTTTGTGCTTTTGGGTGTTTTTTGTCCAGTCTCAAAGAAACTTTTGTTAATACACGACTTTTTTGAAATATTTTGCTTATTAACCTTAAACCCATGCGGCTCCCGAGCTTTGGCCCAGCATGCTCCCCATGTTTATTCGACCTTGTACTTGTACGGTCGACCGGATCAGGGATCGGTTCCTCTTCCCGGTCCTCACTTCACAACATCGACACTGTAGCAATCTTATTCATTCAGTTACTTACATTTCAGGCTCATTCAGATCACTCATGACAAACTTTGTTTCAAAAGACGACGACTGTGACACTGACATCACAAAACCTTTACAGTTCGTATGGTAGTGTTTCGTTACGTGCAAACCCCCAATCTCTGTAGGCTACCGTGTCGCCACTCGGCAGTACCTGTGAGTAGGTACCAGGTACTGCCTGCTTCCGTACCTTTTGCAATAATACAACACCGGAGTTCGCTCAACGTGCGACTGAAATAATTGTAACATTCAGTAAAGTGGTTCTTGGTCGTTGTTGGAAATGTTTTGTGGCTTCGCTGGCCAACAACTGTAGCTGTAGAGTGTAGAAGCATGATGAGTAGCTCACGGCTCGTCCCTGATTCCGCCTTCAGGGAAATGGTCACGTACATATTTAATATCGTTTGTGACATAATTTAGTCGATGAAAGTAAAACACCATCACATAGGTTGAGACCCTCACACTTGGTCCGACATAATTTTTAATGTTGTGAAGGCAATTCAATAGACGACAGATTTTTTTGGTGAAATAATTTCCTCGTTTCCCTGAAGTGGCCCAAGATATTGGCGATGAGATGTCTATCTAACTACAAGGTTTTACGCCTCTTATTGAAATTACTTTACTGACTCCCTGGTAGCCTCAACGGGAACACGGCAATGACAGGCATTGACATTGCGATAGATGAAGATAGGTACCCATGCCGGCTAGTTAGTTCTGATCTCGAACACTTGGTAAGACTGACTGTACGAACTGTCGACTGTCATTCTCCTGTTTAGTTTGTCTCAATGTGGAGCAAATAAATAGTTTGAACTCGCAAAGAGACCGGGAAAACTCAATAAAATGTTTCAAGTAAGTGTGCACACTGTCACCGCGCTCCTGGGGACTAAACTCGTGGAAATACTTGGTCCTGTAGCTCAGTGGACAAGAGCCAGCTTCGGTTGAGCGATGCTCTCGGTGTTTAAAACGAATGTGTCGAAACGTAGCTTACAGAGTGGGGACGTAGTTAAGAGACTGTAAAGGTTTTCACACGCAGTCGTTGTACGTTGGACAACATGCAAAACAAACGCTGTTCTGTATCGTAGGGAGAGTCGAACGAAACGAGGATAAAGATGGCCAACCAGCGCGCGCACGAGCTCCTCAAGTAGACGGCGCGACACACATACAAACACAAACACACACACACACACACACACACCATCATCCCCGGACTCCGGACGACCACGGGTGTGCTCATCCTGGCATTCTATCTACATCGAGTCCATATGGCATTTTTTTTAAATTCTAAATCATTTCGTACACGTTAGTCCCGACGTAACGTCGATTTATTTTGTCAGTTCAACGGACCGAATGGATCAGAAATATAACATTGAAGAATTCTGTAACAGTTAATGTCGGTGTGGCCGAAGTCTCGAAAAAAGGCTTACATTATATTCATTTCTGTTATATTTCTGTGAAATAGTATCGGAGTGTTGAGGTCTCGTAACGTTTGAGCGTGGAGTAAGATCCGAATGGCGCCGGGCCCGACCGTATCCGCTAGTTGGTATCTAGTTGTATCATCATCTATCACATTATCTAGTTGGTATTTATATTATCTATCTAATTAAGTATTCGATGATATATAGAACGCGTTAGATATATGCCTAGAGATGGCGGCCGGTGTGGCTGTCACAGGTCGCAGGTCGCAGCCCGCGGGCGAGACTCATCTCGGCTAGGTGACTTTATCTCGTTACAAATGAAACACATATTACAAAAATATATGCTAGTGTATGTTACGTCCCTGTCGTTGGTTGTTTTCTATTCCATACGCTTTTAATATGTGAAGGGCTCAACTGTAGCACCAACGTTCGGTGCTAGTCTTGCAATAGCTTGTATCGTTTTATGGATAAAGTATAAATACATATCCTAAACAGGAGTAGTTCACAACGTGCGTTCGACTGTGTTAACTAATTCTTTGTAATGTTAAAAGTTTTTATTATAATGAAAATAATGAAATTCAGCTGTACCGTGTAAGCAAAAATGTATTTTCAAAGTTTTTGGTGGTTACTTTTAAAATTACACTTGTTAAAGAAACATCCAACTTAAAATAATGGTTTAGGAAGACGCTAAAGAAATGTGATAATAGTTTGGAATTAAGACATTAGTTAGACTTAAAATTTCTGCGATTAGATCTATACATCGATCTCGAAGCTTTTCATAGAAGCATTTATGTAAGTTCTTTTATATTCCATTAACATTTGTATCTGGCGGCCGGCGATCGTGGCTCGATTGAACCATTTCAACATGTAACCGGACATTTAGGATAAACTATCGAAACAAACACAACACATGTGCACATATCTGGGGAGGACAT
The DNA here is from genome assembly GCA_002245475.1 of Calephelis virginiensis. Classification (NCBI taxonomy): domain Eukaryota; kingdom Metazoa; phylum Arthropoda; class Insecta; order Lepidoptera; family Riodinidae; genus Calephelis; species Calephelis virginiensis. The sequence continues at coordinate 44,390 of NJDC01007953.1, read as the reverse complement.
ATCTGCTTCTATGGAATAAGTAAACCGTCTTGACTAGAATCTAGAATAAAGGAAATAAATGTAACTTATTGTTTATAACCTATATTTTTTATTTTGCAAAAAATAAATATATTTTGTTTTGCTTTGGTTTGTCTTATTTTTTAAAAATAATTATTGGAAACGTTAATTACTGTCTTTACGTGTATACCTTGGTAAATGTCGGAAGTCCGTCGTATTGTATTCGTCTCCCCGGCCAAGGTACAAGCCACTCTCACGCACACACCACAAACGACACAGATCTTCGTCGACATCTGTAAGTATGTTTTTAAATACACGCATTTTTAAATAAAGCACAGCTTGCAATTCAAGCAACACAATACTTGCATTTGTTTTGTTATAGTCTCAATAGACATTTTCGTTAAATTTGTACAGTCACCGACAAAAATAACTGAACAATATTAAATACAGTCTTCAATGCCGCTCCGCGACCAAACATTTTGTTTCCGAATAATAAAAAATAAAATATGATGCCCGAGATGGTGGGGCAATCTGTTGTATATTTCAAATACTGAAGTAGTGTTAACAAATGTGCAACAAAGCCTTTGCTACCATTCTTGAAAAGCCAAAATATTCTCGACTGACTTTTTTTAATTTTAATAAAAAAAAAATGATTTGTCAAACACCGTCTTCTTGCATACAATTGGACCATCCATGATACTCGTAGTAAAAATACGATAAGATTGGATTAATTTTAACATTGTCATTTAACATTTTACAACTCAAAAAAGTTTAGACTATTCGTTAATTCTGGACACTTTTGTCGTTGACTATAGTTAGTTATACATAATGTGTGTGGGTTGCAATGGGTTTGCAAAATTGTTATGATGCTTTTATGTTTATGTTTATAGGGAGAGAGTAACGAGACGCGCATCGCGGTGGCCAATCAGCGCGCCAACAAACTGCTCAAGTCGTAAGGGGCTCCGCATACACCCACCCGCACGTCTAGATATGCTTTTATTAATTAACCAACCGATATAGCCTTCGTAATATTGAATTTAACACACGTGTCGTGAACACTTTTGGAATGCAATGAAATTGTTATCAAAATTCTTCAATTTATTGTTCACAAACCATAAAACGACATAAGTTTAATAGAGTTAGCGAGCATGCGCATACAACAATTCATATAGGCTTCATGTTAATAAAAACGAAAAACGTCCAGATTACAGAGTTTTGTCAACTGGACGTCCCTACCCTTAACTCCGCGCTTCATATTCAATATTTAACATATTCTAGCTTTTTTGAGGAAAGTACAGACAGCTGATTTAAATATTCAAATTGTTTTTTGTGTTTAGTAACATGTGTATTTGTATATGTTTAATGATGAAATTATTTATATATTTAAGATTAGAAATGAGTATGTTACCGTTCGTGTCTTGACCAAAATAGATTCTTCTAATTTACCGTTAAGATTCGGTGGCATGTATACGGACACGGCCGGCGAGCTAGTGCCAGCTGCAGGAGCCCACTGCGGGGGCCCACAGCTGGGCGTGGTACATCCCATCCGATCGCTGTTTTGGATCACAAAAAAGATCTCACGGTGGTTTTATTTCAAACAAATTAGATTAACAATTAAGATGACAAAAATCCTCTTGAGATTATTTCCCATACTATAAATCATGGTCTTTTATTGAAGACTATATACAGCATTCACATTAATTGTAGTTTTAGTATAACAGTCGCCAGAAGCTTCCCGGCGCATGTCCATGTGTCCACGTGTCCATGTATCCACGTGTCCATGTGTCCACGTATACACGTGTCCATGTGTACACGTGTTCATGTGTCTACGTGTCTCTGTGGACAAGATATCTATATCCGACCTAAATCCATAAGTTCATCGCGTAGCGCTCGTTAACAGGAAGTGATATCCACGGAAGTTTTTTGTCAATATTATGCTTCACATTCATAAGGTCATATCGATATCATACGATATCAGTTACACGACTAGGGCTACTGCACATAAACAACTAAAATAAGTTTGTGTGTGAGTGTCGTTGCTGGAGGGACGAACCCAAATGACTATTGAGTTCGTAGAATATTTATTCCTTTGCCTTTGATCAAGAACTGAAATTCGTTACATAAACAAAACGGTTAGTGTAACTGCAAAAGAACTCGACAAAAGAAAAGATCGAGAAAAATGCTACAGTTTCACTTTATTTTAAGTTTGGTTTTGTTAATTTTTTGGTACTAAGTATTTTGTTATATTGTATTAAAATCGGTAGAAAAAATGTCAGGAAGCGGGCGCTAAGCACAAGGAACGGACACATGTCATGTTATTGATACATTTTTTTGCCTTTGTTATGAATATTTTTGCAAAAATTAAGTATGTAATCATTTGCACTTAGATTAATTTAGGTGAAGTGCCAAAACTCTTGATTTGTCCCAGATATGTATAATTTAACGGAAGCCACCAATATGTTATGTAAGACGATGCTTCTACATATATACTGCACATACAATTGTAAGAAGGTACCAATTTAGCTCAAACATATAATTATATTATAAAGTACAGATATTTTCGAAACATTAATAGTTAACTTCAGAAGTCGTTAATATTTCTTGAGCCGTATTTATAGTTAGTTTTAGACGTTTTAATATTAATACATAGTGAGATTATTACTGTTACTAAATATAACTATAATGTTTTAAATGTAAAAATGTAATTACTTACTTTATTTTCATCTCTCAGCTTATTTTTGTACGCTACAAGTTAATCCACTTATTGAAAGTATTAGCTTTAGGTTAAGGTTAACGTGCCTAAATAAATTCATTTCATTACTTATAAAATATTTTATATGTTTTAATTTAAGATTTGCTTTGATATTAATTCGTAGTCAGGTAAGCATTTATTGTTTGTAGTTGTCAGGCGCAGCACTTGACGTACCTACTTTATACGGTAGGGGGTAGGGGGTAGGGGGTAGGACGTATCGCCGAGGCGCCCGAGGACGGTGCTCCCATAAGTGTTTAAAGATGTTAAGGAAAGAGATGTGATGCAATTGTCTATTGAGTAGTTGAACATTTAAAAACTTTATTACGTTAAGTATATATTTGTAAGTACCAGTGAAGTTGTACCGGCCTTAGGTGTAATGGGGG
>NJDC01007950.1:20858-61157 GCA_002245475.1 Calephelis virginiensis | reverse complement strand
TAAACTATAAGTGTGCCAAATATTATGCTCCTGCGTCCGCTCTCAATTTTCGAAAACAGGGGTCCAAAGTTTTGACATCACATATTAATATATAGATTATCAAATCGCAAGTTGGTAATGATATTGAAGTCGATGTTTGCAGTTTTACTATGCTTATATTGTTTCACAAACGTTAGAAGGCAATGGGTTGTGGCTAAAATAGCAAATATTGGGATTATTTTGTAAATTTACGAAGTAAAATTATCCGACAATTTGGTCGCTTTGTTCACAATTGTAAATGTATTTATGGATAAGTGCTTCCTTTGTTTTCACAACTTATATTGTCATTTGAACTTTTTACAATTTATTTTGTTATATTTAAGCCAACCGATTTTGCTATTTAATCGTCAGGGTATCTTCACGTCTATATCCCAAAGGGTAGGCAGAGGAACAACCAGGGCACCCGCGTCTAGCCGAAGACACAAGTCCCACAATTTGATAGGTAGCAAGCCTATTGCCAACCGGGCACACATCCAATCCCAGGCAACGTTATCTTTATTAGAAAATTGAAAATACAAATTTTCTAGTTTTTAAGTTGGCCGACGTAATAATCGGACCGGGACCGGGAAACCGGACCTCAAGAAGTCAAGTCCGACGCCGGACCGCTAGACCAAAGAGACGATAGCAAAGAAAGAATTAAAATAGGCATCAGGGTGACTCAAATATCGATTCGATATAGCGAAATCGGGTAGCTAATAAAATTGCGGAAATTGTATATGGAAAGTTTAAGTGACGATTAGACATTACGTACAGATAGGAATTCCACCAAGCGCCGACCGTAAGTATAGAAACTTCGGACGCTTCTTCTTCAGTTTCTACAGGCGGTGCTTGTCTTTTTGCTTTGGCTCTGTGATCAGTGATGTGGCATTTACTACATGTACGAGCTCAGCACGTACATTTATCATATGCTTCAGCAAAGTGCAGCATTATTAAAAATATTATCAGTTCGTATCAGAGTCTCGCGTCAGGCGGACTCAGTATCAAATCATCAATCAAACAATCAATCAATCAATTAATCAAATCATATCGCCTCTGTGGTCTAGCGGTCCGGATGTTGGACTTGACTGCATGAGGTCCCGAGTTCGAATGTCGGGTCAGCCAACAAAAAGTAAATTGGATTTATCCAATTTTCTAATTAAAAAAAAATTTGGTCGGGATTGAAAATGTGCCCGGTTGGCGATAGGCTCTCCACCTATCACATTGTGGGACTTAGTGTCTTCGGCTAGTCGTGGGTGCCTTGGTTGTACCTCTGCCTACCTCTTCCGAAATGCGAGCGTGAAGATACTATAATCAAATCATTTAATCCGTCGTGTTTTATCATTAACCATTTACGGCCAATGTTAATAATGTATCTCAATCTAATGGATTTCAAGCAATCTAGATAGCTGCGTATCCGGTGGCCTATCCCATACCTAATTGCCATATTTATCCTGTACACAGATATGTCATTGGCAAGCGATAACATAAAAATGAATCAAAATATCAATCTTGGACAGCAAGTTTTGGATTAGGATTGATTATAAATATTGGCCGTAAATCAATAATAATCAATAATTTGATTATTATTTAATCAATGTTTTAAATATAATCAATATCAGTGTTACAAGTTTTAAGATATTTTGTATTTTTGTGTAATTTCTTCGTATAAATAAATCATTTAATCAATTATCATCATCAAAAGTTCGTAGAAAGCTTGCGAAAGCCCCACTACATATATAAGATTTGGATTCGATATCCGGGTCAGACTTTTTTTATGGTGTTAAAAGGCAAACAAGAAGACTGATTTCGTGATAAATAGCGAATCATGCCGCCTAGAGACACCAAAGGTGGTAATGGTGCGTTGCCAACCTGAAGCCGGGATGTTAGACCTCGAGCAAAAGAAAGTTTACCGGCTACCTTATCATCCGAACCGGAACACGTCAATCAGGAATAAGTAAGGCGGTGGTACTAATCCGGGCGAGTCGCTACAAAATTCTACCACCTAGTCAGATTTCAGGGTGTTAGTGACGGTAAGCCTATGATCGCCTTTTACGAGCTGCCTGTCAGGAAGGCAGATGGTCTATTCAGCAAAGAAGCCTGGACCAACACGGGGAAATGTGCTTTTCAATCTTATAAAAAAAAACAATATTACTCGGTATTGGAGAAATATCCGGTTAGCAATAGATTTACCCAGCATCAAATTGTGATACGAAGGTCTTCGGCTGAGATTGAACATTTACAACCGTCAGTAATGTATTTAAGTAAAACTTATATATAATTCTTTTTTATTTATGTATCAATCTAGTTAGTTTTATTTATCAACTGTCTATGTGTTTGTCTGTGGTATCATAACTTTTGAACGGATGAACCGATTTTGAAGATTTATTGATCTGACGTAATTGATATGGATTTTAGCTACATTACTAATATGTTTGTCAGAAATTATTATTACTTTTAATTTTAGGATTACTTATCCATCAGTGAAAGATAATTTTGCGTTTTAGTATGGAGCATGATAAAGCTGGTAAACTGCAAGGTTAATTTAAGACGGAGCATATTTTTTATATTGTCGCCTAGAGGCGGACAAAAAAAAGAATGTCGCCTAGGGGCGTACACACAAGAGAAAAAAATAATAAAGCATATCTTTGTAAACAGAATTTATATGTAACAAANNNNGCGAGGGTAAGGGGTACATCGTACGATGTGTTGTTTGTGCGGCTTTTCCAGGAACGTTGGTGGTTCTTATGGAATGTTTTTTTATAAGTACCCACAACGTGACAATATCACCTCTGTGGTCTAGCAGTTCAGTTGCAGGACTTGACTGCACGAGGTCCGGGGTTCGAATCCTGGGTGGGGCAACAAGAAGAAAATTGGATTTTTCCTATTTTCGAATTTAAAAAAATGTTGCTCGGGATTGGAAATATGCCCGGTTGGCGATAGGCTTGCCATCTATCACGTTGTGGGACTTAGTGTCTTCGGCTAGTTGTGGGTGCCCTGGTTGTGCCTCTGCCAACCTCTTTTGAGATATGGGCGTGAAGATGCATATCTTTTATTATCAGGACTATCTGATTTTAATCCCTCTTTTTTTATGGTAATGGAAGTCCAACAAGCAGGCGGATTTCCTGATGGTTAGAAATTCACCCCCCCCCCTAGAGACACCAAAGGTGGTAATGGTGCGTTATCAACGTAAGACAAAAGTAAGTTTACCGGCTACCTTACCATTCAAACCGGAACACGTCAACGGCATGCATTGGACGTTATGGTAGCAGGAATAGGTAAGGCGGTGGTACAAATCCGGGCAAGTCGCTGCGAAACTCTACCACCTATTAGGATGTCATGGTGTTAGTGACGGTAAGCCTATGCTCGCCTTTTACGATATATGATTATGTTTATTAATGTTCATGGCGTGTCTTATCTGTAGTCACAAAATCGTTGACGGCGACTGTCAAAGCGTTAAATGAAAGTAGGCATTTCACTTTTTTTCGCAGTTCACAGATTTGCTAATGGCAACCTTTTTTACTGGATAAATTAAGTGACGTATTACTGTGAAATATAAAATAGCTCAGTAAATATCCATGGACAAATTACATTAATTGCTCTAAACCCAAAGTAGAGATATTTTTTTATTTTTTTTTCCGGGAACTCGTGAAATCATGTTCAATACAGAAGTGTTACACCACAGAGGTGTTCATTTATAGATTTAAAAAAAAAACCTATAAAACTGTTGTATTCGGAACTCCGATAGCTCGTAAATGCAATATACATGAAATACAAATCGGCGCCCAAATCCAAATTTCATTTCACACTTCGCACGTACATCTTATGAGTCTATAAAAATCGGGATCATACCATCTTCCATAAATCATCAAACCAATAATTCATGAAATAACATCCGTTAAGGGTTTTATGTTACATAATATGTAGCATATAAAAACCACTATTATTTAATGTCTCTGACAACTTTGAATGTCAGCGAACAAGCACAAGACTCTCCTGAGCCTTTACCATCAGTTGGTATCATAGAAATAAAATATAGAGGTCAATGGTTGGTATAGATTACGTTCGGTAAGTTACGTGTCGAAATCTATGACACTTTTGGTCTAAAATGTGTTTCTGTTAGTTACCAATAGAGGCGCTGTTCAAAGTTTTCATACAAATAATCTACAGAGACGGTAGCGAGTATCGTAAACTTGACAAGCTGAAAACTAACGTTAAAGGTCTTTATGGAAAGACACAATCATAGCCTAGTCAGTATAGATGTCACCGGTGTATTGTTGTCCTGCGCTGGGATGAAAAACTTATTGCCAAGTCTAATGGCTACCCTACCCTTCTGACCGGAACGTAACAGAGCCATTATAGCTTCTAGAATAGGTAAGGCAGTGCATCCCTACCCGGGCAAGCTGTTGCCCAGTGGTGTTGTAGGTACCTAATCACCTATATTTTAACCAGAGAGGCAGATGGTCTACTTTACTCAGAGCACCTGGACCAACACGAGTAATCCCTTTTTTTCTATATGATATCGATAAAGCAGGTTACTCTTTTGACGATGAAACAACCGTCTTCTCTACATACCATAGAAGTCAGTGGTGCGTCGTTATCTAATGGTGACGTCTGTAAGCACCGGCTATATACAGTTGAGCTGATTGGACGAATCGTCACAATGGCAAACAAACACTGACTAAACCAGTATTTTTCTTCAAAATTGAGATATGAGAGAGAGATGTATAAGTTTTTTTGCTGTATACCAACCCACCTGTTTATGAATAGAAATCAAATTTACTTTTTATGTCATCAACGATTTTTTGTCTGTTGAAAGAAACTGGAGTTTTCTTTTTAGATACATTAAGTGATATTTTTTATTTTATAGTCCTTTTGAACTTTTGTGACGCTATGTACTTTACCTTTGGAGCTTATTTGAGTCCTTAAGTGCATGAGTTCCATATATAAATTGTTAGAATTTCATTCAAAATACTGGCAATGTAGTGAGGTATGTTTTATCGGTAACATACTGCTAACGCTACTAAAGTAGATAAGTAATATTTATTTTGTTCCGTGGGTTTTTATTGTATTTATTTTCTTATTTTTAATATAAACAACGTAGCAACTAGAAGAACTCCTAAGTTAAATCAATTTAATGTATTATATATATGACGTGTGTCAATTTTAGTAAATATCAGTCAAGATTGTTGTTATAATTGCATTATTTTGATATATTTACAAATAATTTATTGTATCTTAAAATGAAAAGGTTAGGTAAATGTACCTACACTATTTATGCAAGGACATAATATTATTACAAAGCCGTGGTGTCGGATTTGAATGAAGTGTCAAATGTGATTTATTACATTGACCCAACTTAACGACATAGTCTATAGGTTTTATGTCGAATTAGACGTTTGACAGTTTTATTCCCATTTATTAAATGTGAAAAACCCACTCATTGACATTTGCCGTTCTTTGCTTGGTCAATCTAAGGTGGTATATTAATGATGTTGTAGGTATACTTTCGAACAATTACTTGTGTTGCACAAAACACAAGTCTGTCCGCACTTACGTACTTAGTATCAAACCAATTTAATCGAAACCAATGTAAAGCGATACGGCTCGTCGCCGTCCCTACTCCTGCAAGGGATTTAGTACAACTTAAAACTATTATTGTTAAATAGCAAGAAAAGCTATACACAAAAATCCAGAACCAGCAACTTCAATTCTTATTTAATACATTAGTGAATTAGTTTCACAAATTATGCTATGACTTTGTGGTGTAGTAACATGACGATGGGTTACCGATATAGTTTATACTAGCAACACACGGTACATAAAATTCAAAAATTAAAGATTTTCGTGCAAATACACTAGTGAAATACAAAAGTAATAAACGCATAATTCTGTTTGTCTTTCTACGCGTTCACTTAACTGCTAAACCGATTTAAAATTCAATTTGATATGTAAATAGCTAAAGACCCTGGTTCGAAACACAGGCTACTTTTTTAAAAAATCAATCTCTACATGAGGAAGTAATGAGATGTAACAGTTTGTTTAAAAATCTATTCTACGCTGAAATGCCTGCTAGACTATCTGCATACTACACTTCTTTTATGACAGTCGTAAACAGTTCGGACGAGTTGAAACGATTCGTTCCAACCACGAATAGAGCGATTTACTGCATTGTTTTGTGTTGCTGTGATTAATGTTTATAAATAAGATGTTAGTAACCTTGGATGTATTCTACCGTAAAGTATTAATGTATCGGCTAGTGTCAACACTGTTTGTTTGCAATTCACACTCTATATGTACATGTAATGCGTATAATGTAGGTAAATAATGACAGCCTCTGTTGCCGGACTTGACTCCTTGAGGTCCCGGGTTCAATCTCCGGGTCGAGCAACAAAAAAAATTAGAAAATTTATACTTTCAATTTTCTTATAAAAATAACATTGGATTGGATATGTCACCTGTTGGCGATAGGCTTGCCACTTATCACACTGTGAAACTTAGTGTCTTTGGCTAGTCGTGGGTGCCGTGGTTGCGCCTCTGCCTGCTGCGTGATACTTTATCTTTAATAATGACAGCTCGTAAAAGGTGAACACAGGTTAATATATAGGTCATTACCAACAAGCCCACTGCTGGTAAAGTGCTGTGCAGCACCTTGCCTGGGTAGGGATACACATCTATATCTGCCGCCATTAATGACTGTTATATTCCGGTTAAGGGTAGCGTAGTCGGTAGACTTGTGCAATAGGCCTGACACCCCAGCCGCCCGATGACGCACCTGTAACACCTACAATGTCTATAGGCCACGGTTATCTCTTACCATCAGGACAGTCGTTTGCTTGTTCGCTAACCTATCATATAAAAAATAGATTGAAAGAAAGTGTTGGTGTTAAAATGCGAAAGGGCATGCTCCGATGGGTTCGGTCATGTGGAAAGAATGACAGATGCAAGATTGACAAAGCAGATATACAATGCGAATGTGGGTGTAGGTACCCGGGGAGACCAAGGCTGACATTTCACGACCAGATCAATCGGATATTATCCGAGGGTGGTGTCAAGAGTCTCCGAAACCGGCGTCTTTGTATGAAAAGGCTAATAAATGTAAAGGAAGCAAGACAGGTTTGTCAGGATCATGAAGTTTGGCACTCGATACTCTCTGCCTACCCCGTAAGGGACTTGGCGTGAAGATATGTATGTACATACATATCTTAACGTCTAGTTTCTTGCATAGTGAATAGAGAGTATTGAAAGCCAAGTGTAACGGTTCCAGCAGATCTGCCTAGCCTTTTCCACATTTATCACATAAATTCTATTAATCACAGAAAAACCACGAAAACGTCGTTTTTTGCTTGTGATCTAACAGTTAAAGATTACAAAAGTGTATTTTTTATATATCATACTTATACTCCACCGGGAATTGAACCCGAGCCTAGCGGTTAGTCGATAGCGTTAGGTGTGTACGCTAACTCATTGTTCTAGGAGGAGGTAAAAAACAAAACAAGTACAAACAAGATCAATCTACATATTAATACTGATGCCAAAACTTTGGACCCCTTTTTACGAAAATTACGTGAACGCAGGAGCATGAAATTTGGCACACCTGTAGTTTATGTGTAGGAGAAGTACAGAATGCTTACAAAGTACATTAAATCAATAAATAAAATATTAACCACTCTACCATGCATTTTACACACACAAACAAATATATTAATGATAACGACAAAAGATAACAGATGGCGAACTAAAAATATTGGAAACAAAGTAGTTGGTCTTGAGAAATGAAGATGGCGTTCTTATCAATAAGGTATTAAAATTTATTATGGTCGAATTTCGACCAATGGGTGAGCACTAGTAAATGTAAAAATAACAAAATTGATTAAAGTAATAGATATAACTCTTTTGATCCTGCACGACGTTTTATTTAAACAAATTCCGGTGTTCCACTTCATGTAAATAAACTTTATGTTGTATAAATAATAATTTTCCTCAATTGAGTATCGAGAGTACCCGTAAGTAGTAGTAAGTAAATTATAATTTGTTGGTATCCGCGTCCCAGTGGAATTGAATTTTGTATGAATACTCCGACATTTCTACAACTTATTTCGTAATAGATGATCTGTTTATATATTTGTTTGTGTTTTATATATTTCACCGTAATATCGTTATGTATTGAGCGTGGAACCGTTTGTGTAAACTTTTGACACGATCTACGGTAGCGCGATATGAAAACAAATAGATCGCCTCTGTGGTCTAGCGTTTCAGTTGTTGGACTTGACTGCATGAGGTCCCGGGTTCGAATCCAGGGTCGGATGACAAAAAGATTATTGGGTTTTTCCAATTTTCCAATAAAAAAATGTGGCTCGGGATTGGAAATGTGCCCGGTTGGCGATAGGCTTGCCACCTATCACATTGTGGGACTAAGTGTCCTCTGCCTACACCTTCGTAGATATGGGCGTGAAGATGCTTTTTTTTATACAAATAGATGGCGCTTGATACACATATTTTTATTTTGCCATCTATTTTCAACTGCACTGATTGGTGATTTTGGAGGAGTCCGAAAGCAGTAAATGGCAAAATTGCCAAAAATCAATTTTGCCATTTACGTGGACAATGTTCGTGTAAACTTTTGACAATATTAACTTAAGCGCGGGATAAAAATAGATGGCGCTTGATACATACATTTTTATTTCATTGATTTTCAGCTGCACTGATTTTTAATTCTGGAGAAGTGTCCGAAAGCAGTAAATGGCATAGTTGCCAAAAAGCCAGGTCTTTTTAAGATCTGAGCAGGACCAAAATCAACTCCATGCGTCCCCCATAACCTCAATGGCAGCATTAACATAGCGCAGAAGAACACTTGACATACTTTAATATCAAAGTATTTGACAACAATGGAAAAAAAACAAGAATTCAAAAAAATTATTTTCTACACCAATTATTTTTCTGGAATATCTTTAATGTGAAGCTCTTTTGATTTTGTAAAATGAAAGTAAGATGATTCTGTTCCTTTTTCCACATATATAACGCGCCCTTATTATATTTGACTTTGTAATGTCAAAGTTGACAATAAACATAAAGCATGTAAACATGACCCATATATGCATTTTGCGCAGTTGAGTATGTGCCAGGATACAGTCTCTGTTTATTTTTGTTGCGAATCTCAACAGCACTCTTAGTGCTGTTATGCCTTTTTTCTCCTAACGAAATTTATTTGTTAGCACTAAGAATTTTACAGTGAATTTAGGTCTTTGCATACTGTATTTATCGGTGCAAACTTTTTTAAATTAATTTCTTTCCTTACGTGAATTTTACAACCAAAATGTTGGTCTGGCATAACTTTATTTAATTTATTTTTTACTAGCAGTTTCACGCAGTTTTGCCTGCGTAACTTGGATTCTACGACACCGATTTAGATGAAGCAAAGCCTTTGTCACTCAGGGATAATGTTCTATTCTAAAGGTGAAAGAATTTTTGTAATCGGGCCTGTAGTTTTAGAGCCTATTCATTTTAAACAAACAAAAAAATTCCTCTTTATAATATTAGTATAGACTAGCTGTTCCACGCAGCGTTGCCCACATGATAAATGGTCCCACAGGTTGTGCCTCTGCCTACCTCTTCAGCGATATGGGCGTGAAGATTCTTATTTAAAACAATACAAACTACTATGTAAAAATATGAATATTTGAAGGTTTTACCAAGAGCCTGCGATGGAAAATATCAAATTTGGGATATATTTGCACCGCTGTGCTAATATGTTGATCGTCTATAGGCAAGGTGTATTCCTTATCTTGTTCGTCTTCGCCATAAAAAATATGTAGCAATTTTGTTTGAGGTAAGTAACTTATACGAGACTGCTAATTTATCCGAAATACAACATTGTGTAACCCATAGCTGAGAGTCTGAAAGTGTAAAGACCAAAAAAGGTGCTGTTGCTAATGTCCAGCACTTACCAAATACCTACAAATGAATAATGATCAATGGGAGAGAGAAAAAGTCAAAACAACTGGGATTATTAACACGTAGACTGCTATTATGAAGTACTTTTTGTTGGAAGACGGTCCTTGTTTCTGTAAAGTAAAGAAAGAAGAGCTAGCAACTGCTAAACGCAGGTGATGTCGTTAGAAAAAGGTAGTATTTAATGTTGTTGGTCTGGGTATCCTGTGTAGAATAGACCATCTGACTTTCTGTCAGGCAACTCGTGAGAGCCGAGCAAAGGCTTGCAAGTGTCGCGTCATGCTGTATCTGGTCCAGGTAACGATCCACCGCCTCATCTATTCTTGCCACCATAATGATAGTATCATATTCCTGTGGAGGGTACGGTAGCCGGTAGACTTGCACATTTAAAATAAGACTCCACAGGACAGCGACGTATTTACAACATTTATGATGCCAATTGGTTGTAATTATATCTTAAGAGGATCCTTGTGCTTATTTGCTGATTCTTTCCATGAAAAACTTACCAAACAACTATAAAAGATTGATGATCAACTGGAGAGAGAAAAAGTCAAAACACCAACTGAGATCATTAACGCGTAGACTGATATTTTTAAGAAAAAAAATATCTTTACGCCCATATCTCCGAAGTGGTAGGCAAGGCAACAACCAAGGCACCCACGACTAGCCGAAGACACTAAATCCCAAAATGTTATAGGCGGCCAGCCTATCGCTAGCCGGGCACATATCCGATCCCGGGCAACGCTATTTTTAATAGAAAATTGAAAATACTCGTTTCCAATTATTTTTTATTGCCAGACCTTGGGATCGAACCGGGAACTCTACTATTCAAGTCCAACGACGGACCGCTAGACCACAGAGGCGACTATATTTTTAACAACTAATACCCTGGTGGATCTGGCACCGTCATAGATTTTTGACAGACGTCATAATAGCATAACGCATATTTTGACTCGAAGAAAGCCTCATTTTTTTAACAATATAAATGCTATGAATCGAAGATGGCAAATGTGCATAGAACTTGATGGAGAAAAATGAAAATATAACTGATTTAGTATGTATTTATTTTCGTGGTTAGACCGAATACTTTTCAATCCACCATCGTCCTTTTTCTAGTAAAAGAAAGTACTAACTACTAACGTTCTTGTTACTGCTGCGTAAAGAAAGAAGATTTAATAACTTCGACATCATGGTGAAGTCGTTGGAAAAAGTTAATAAAGGACGTAATAGCCTTTGTGCTTTAATATAAACCTTTCAAGATTATCGGCCATGATCGAGGAGCAATATGCTAGTTTAAATAGATTGCTGTGAGATTTTAAATGCTTGATCATTTTAATCTACAAAATGACGGAAAATTACGTTGGCCTAAATACAGATCGGACTATAAGCTGGAATGATTGGAGACTAAAGTATTTCCAACAAAGGATTTATACAAGAATTATTTTGTAGTGCGCTTACCTTTTTGTAACGTTCAAAAATTTTGATACAATTTGTAACTAGTTGTGTCCTTATTATCGGACCTCCCCCCCCCCCCTCCACTGCTTTTACCGTTAGGAGGGAGGGGCATTGACGTGTCTTAATTATGAATATTAAATTCGAATGTCAATTAAAAATGTTGCCCTCGTGGATATTGGTCGAACAGGTGTAAGAAACAAACACAAACTCTCGCATATATAATACCCGCTGTTGCCCGCGTAGTCCCACAGGAACAAACTATTCTACGTGTTAATCCAAGTTACCCTCTATGCGGGTGTCAAATTTCATGAACATCGGTTCAGCAGTTTTTGCGTGAAGGAGTAACAAACAAACAAACATACAAACTTTCGCATTTATAATATGAGTAGGATTTATAATTTCTTTTAGTTTTTTTGGATATTTAAGATGACATAATATGTTTTGGTGTCAGTTTTTCCATAATCACTAAATTACGAATGATTAACAAAATGTACCTACGTGAGCAGGTCCTTACAAATTATCCGTCAGTCAGATAGTTCAACGACTGCTAAAATGGTATATTTAACGATTTGAACGAGGTTGAGATGAGGAGCAGTTTCTGAGATACATCATTCTCAAAAACCGCAAATACAAATTCGTACAAATACTGAATGTACTTATTTAACGTTATGTATAAGGACTCAAGAGTATACGGTTTATATATAATCCATACTAATATAAATGTGAAAGTCGGGCTGTCTATATGTCTGCTTCTTGCTCTTCCACGGCTAAACCGTTGAACCGACATCTATGAAATTTGATTTACATATAGCTACAGATCCGAGCTCAAACATAGACTACTTTTTTTCAAAAATCAACCACTAAAGAGCTGTAAAAGGAAAATATTTTTTTTATAAAAATCAAAACTGGACTACGCTAACAAAATCGTGGGCAAATACATAAAATTAATTATATATAAAATTAGGGCTAATATATAAAAATGAATCTCTATTTTCCTCGGTCGTTGCATCAAGCTGGACTGGATAAACCAATATTGTTAATTATTTTTGTTGTATTAGTTAATTGTTAGTAAAAGGTTCTAATGAAAAGAAAAACCGGGAAAGTTGCAGGGAAATGGGAAAAATGATTTTTTAATAAATATAAACTCTTAGTAGCTGTTAATGTCAAGCGATACGAAGTTCGCCGGGTCAGCTAGTCATTTCCATAAATACAGTACTGAAAATATTATTTTATTTTAAATTTAATGCTGACATTTAAATTTATGTCTGTCAATGTACCAGGCATGCATAGAATGTAAGTACTCGTAATAACGGGTCACCGCGGCGTTGCGATGGCGTCGTGATTATAATCGGCGGCCATTGTGCGACTCCGGATGTAAACCGATCCAATCTCGCGCCGCTGCACAAAAGGATCATAATATGATCCTATCACGATATTATCGTGGTGTCCTTTAGGGCTGGCATGCGTTACTAACTACATTAACCCGCTATTTTAATTAGAAAGCGATTTTGTTTTCTATTATAAATTGTTTTGTAAGTAAAACAGTATTTCTGACGTTACCAAATACTTATATTTATGAGATACAAGTCTAGACGTCCCAGTTTTGAGTTATGAATTAGTATGCTTCTAGGTCTAGATGAAAGGAATTATGCGATTAATATGCGTGTCTACTAAGGCATTAATAGAGTAAGTAGGTAGAAGATCCGAATCTACATCGACCTACACCGAGATGATAATAGAATGAAACATATTTTATTTTAACCTTAGTATGGATTGCCTAAAAAATCCGGGAGAGAATATTTTTAACTGTTTTTTTTTAAATGTCTCATTTACCCGATTTTTTTTGCAGACAACCCAATATCAATTTGTTCGCAATAAGACAGCCGTTATGTTGATTTGTTTTTTCTATTACCCAATTTTGTAAAAGTCACTGGCAACGATATACCTATTTGTACCTTGTAAATAACAGGCAACCTAACTTATGCACGTTTTTACGTGTTATGCTTTATGTTAAGATATAATTTTCTATTAATATTGCACCATATTCTTAAAAGTAAAAAAAAATCTCTGTCCAGTATTTTTTTGCAACCTATTTAAAATACTTATAATATATAAAATATGTTTAATCCTGTTATCAGTTTGTTGCAGGTCGACTTAGGTTTGGATCGCAGACCACAAAGCCTAGACGAGGACAAACTTTAAGAACTGAAATTTGGATCTTACTTTAGATGTAATAAATACATAAAGTCTGAATAAATAACTACATCGCAGGATATTATCCTAGGATGATATCATGGTTTGTATGAAAAGAAAATGGATGAATCTATACAAGCTGCAGAAATCGTGACATTTTGGACTCGATATTCTCTGCCTACAAAAAAACTAACCCAAATCAATATTTTATTTGATAATAGCAATAACGCTCTAGCTCATTTTTTTAGCAATACTAACGTAGTCAATGTACTAGGCGCACATAGAAGGTAGGTGTGCTAGCAATAACGGGGCTAAGCGACGTGGTGATTGCGACGTGATTGTAATCGGCGGCCATTGTACGCGTCCGGATGTAAACCATACGATCCGATCTGGCCGCTGCATGAAAGGACGGCTACCGTACTTTAGGGTTGGCATGCGCTAGACACTATATGTTATCTCAAACTAGAAAGCGCTTTTGTTTTAATTCACTAATTGTTTGGTGTCGAAAATTATTCTTTTACAAAATTACGAGCGTCGGTTTGTGATTAATGTCAATAATTTTTAGTAAATATTTAAAGTTACATTACATCAAATTTGTATGATTTAGGCGCAGTTTAACTACAATAAACCGAGTTTAATTTAATAAGTAAATCATCTAGGTAAACCAAAATTAAATGTTTTTCTCGGTTTCCTGGTATCACATCATCAGATCCAGACGTGGCAAAAGGACCAAGTCGGAAGTTCGTTCTTTTAAATATAAATAAACTAAAATCGGTTCAGAAATGATGGATCCTCAAGCCCAGAAGTGGGAAATCAAGATCCTCTTACTTTTCCTTTTTTTATACTTATTTTTTTATAAATAAGCCTTTTATTTAATAAATTTAAAATGAATATAAAAATTTTAGATTACTTGCTTATTACTTCTTACGACTTGTTTAAAGGCATGTTTTTATATTTAATTATTAATAGGTAATATGACACATTTTATTTATATTTTTTTACCTTTACATTAAAATGTTTAAGGCCCCATACTTAGTCAACCAGAAGAGCCAATCGCCGCGCTCCCCCGTTCCATGTTAACTATGAAATATTGCGCTCTAAAGTAAATTTCTTTTGCGACAAATCACTATTTTTGACACTATAAAAGTAATTTGAAAAAAAGTATAAAAATTATAACACTTATCTTTTAGGTATAGTACTTATCTATGTTTATGTTAAATCTGGTCTCGATATTTTCATAATTGAAGTAGACAGTTGGGTTTTGCTTTCAAAAAAGGGTTAACATTTTTATTTTTTTCTATCGAGCAAAGTGAAATGAATCGTGTTTTGGAAACACTAGCCTTATAAAGCATATTAATGTTAATCTTGTGTATTTTTGTCACCAAGATCCATGATTGTTTTGTATGAAAAAAACATCATATTGCTGATGTATTTTAGCATACATGGACCCTTAACGATCCTTTTTAGATAATGCATGTCCCAAAACGTCCCAAATAGTAAAAGCCCATACATATATTTTATATAGAAAATACGTTGAGTTATATAATGTTAAAATTCATTCATAACTTGAATAAATAAAACTATAACGAATCTTGACGCCCATACATAGGCACATATAGGCCCACATAGGCAGAGGCACAACCAGGGCGCCCACGACTAGCCGAAGACACTAAGTCCCACAATGTGATAGGTGGCAATCCTATCGCCAACCGGGCGCATTTCCAATCCCGAGCAAAATTTTTTATTATTAGAAAATTTGAAAAACTCAATTATCTTTTTGTTGTCCGTCCCGGGATTCGCATTCGGGCGCTCATGCAGTCAAGTCCAACAACTGAACCGGTATGAATAGAGAGAAAATAAAACTATAAAAAAGTAAAAAATAAAACTACATACTTTACTAAAATTAAAAATACAGTTAATTATTGATATTGTTATTTTAATTATTTCATTAAGATAATCTAACTGGACAAATACTAATATTTTTCCATTCAACAAATAAAATATAACAAACAATACATAGCCCTAACAATACATTGGCATTAAATACGAGTACAAAGCTGGATAGATTCGTCGCACGCAGAGATCGCCCTCGTTAGTTCGCGCGCTATTGTGTATTCAGGGATTATTACCTGCATATTGGAGTCCTTGCTAACGTTTGAATTTGGCCAGACTACCCTCATTTGACCTAACCTTATTTATGTGTGATGAAGCTAATGTCATAAGCAACTGGGAGTAATATTTCTGCGGCGTATCATCTCAATATCATTTAAATTACACTTATAATATAAAATAATGGAATAATATTTTATTTTACACTTACTGGATCGCCTCTGTGGTCTAGCGGTTCAGGTGTTGGACTTGACTGCATGAAGTCCCGGGTTCGAATCCCGGGTCGGGAAACAATAAGAAAATTTGTTTTTTCCAATTTTCTAATAAAAAAAAGGTTGCTTGGGATTGAAAATGCGCCCGGTTGGCGATTGTGGGACTTAGTGTCTTCGGCTAGTCATGGGTGCCCTGGTTGTGCCTCTGCCTACCTCTTTACCTTTACCTACTACACTTTACCTACTTTACTTCTTTACTTTACCTACATCATTGTATCCATTGATAGATAGATAGATACATTATCTATTGATAGTGTCTATTTATATGTAATAGTGCTTTGGTTGTGCCGAGTTTGTGTGTGTGTGTGTTTGTGTGTGTGAGCGTTCGTGCGTGAGTGGATGCTTGCGTCCATATACCAACTTAAATAGATATCGGACTATAAATGCCTGCCCCCGACGGGAATTGAACGCGAGACGCACGATTGGTCGGAGTTTACGGCGAAGGTCGTGTACGCTAACCCCTCGACCATCAAACCATAAAAGATGAAGTTAAATATACCGTTATTAGCTTAGATAACCTTCCTTTTCATAGGAAGTCGTTTCTTTTTACGTTGCCCATCTCCATTACGATTATTTCAATCGCTTAGACACAGGTGCGTTTTACTCCCTGCACTTCGCCATGTAAATTTCAGGTGTAAGGAAATTAAAAAAGTTTATTTAAGTTATGAAAAAAGTTTTCGAACTTATAGCTGAATAATGTTATTAAATAAATTTTACAGATCTTTATATTGCTGAATAATTGAACCCTACAGACATCATAGTTGAAAGGCGTTTATTTCTAGATCAGGTCATATATTTTTATCAAATTTGAATGCAACAGAAGCTTTTTTTGTTAACAATGATAAGGCATTCCTCCCAAAACATTTTTTTTTGTTAGAGTTCAGCGACAAACACGCGGTTCTTCTGATAGAAAGAGACAACCGTTGCCTGGTAACATCATAGATGATACAGGTAAATCGCTGTCCTGAGTTCGGGAAGGAAGGCCTATTGTGCAAGTGCAAGAGTAGTCGTTATCACCCTATTCTCCAGACCGGAGCTCACTCTCCAGACTACACTACAGGAATAGGTAGGACGGTGGATCCCAACCCGTACAAGTGGCTAAGCAGCAGTCTACCACCAGTGGTAATAATCACCAGTTCTTGGTAATAATCTATATTTTAGAATAGACCAATAAGAGACGAGCACTCTTATGAGCTGCCTGACAAGGAGGCAGATGGTCTATTCTACTCAACGGACCTAGACCAACACGAAAATAATATAAACATAGCATAGTATTATGTGACAACTTATTCCTACCGCCATAACGTCAGTGCTTGCCGTTAGATGATAAGTAAGCCGGTAAACTTACATTGCTCAAAGCCTAACGTACCGGCCTAAGGTTGGCAACACACTATTACCACCTTTGGTATCTGTAGGCGGCGCGAATTTTTTAACATCCGGAAATCCTGCTTGTTTGCCTTTCAATATCTTAAAAATATAAAAAAAGGTATCTGCATCTTATCTTGTGCCTACATGCGGTCCGCTCCGGTCACTTTATTAAAAAACAGCATCAAAATCCGTTTCGTAGTTTTAAAGATTTAAGCATACAAAGGGACAAAGGGACAGAGGAAACGATTTTGTTTTATAGTCCAGCGGTCGGCAACCCGCGGCCCGCTAACGTCTTACTTGCGGCCTGTGAATGTTTTGTAAATAACTTATAAATATCAAAATAAATGCATGAACGATCTGACTCTATAATATATAGCCACAGAATAATAAGTATTAACGTAGAATATTGTGGATACAGCATTAAGAACACGCTTCTCATTCATTCATTCATTCATTCAACCCATTTTCATTATTTTCTATGGGATATGACCAACTAAACGTAGGTATATTTGGCTTTTATGGTTAATATCGCAAGTATGGCCCACCTTTAGTTTAATTTGCCGCCTTGTGGCCCTTGCCTGCTAAACGGTTGCCGACCTCTGTTTGATACTATGCAGTAATATCAAAATTAATATCCGTTTCTTTTGGTCCTCGCATCACGCCTAAATGGATGGACCAATTTTGCTAAATCTTTTTTGTTTTGTTAGTTATTGTCAGGAGAAGCTTCCAATGAAAAAAAAAACAAGACAGGATATCTGTCGGTTCAACTAGTCAGCAATATAAAGATCTGTAAAAAAATATTTAATAATATTATTCAGCTATAAGTTCGAAAACTTTTTTCATAACTTAAGTACCTAAACTTTTTTAATTTCCTTACACCTAAAATTTGCATGGCGAAGTCCAGGGAGTAAAACGCACCTGTGTCTAAGCGATTGAAATAATCGTTATGGAGATGGGCAACGTAAAAAGAAACGACTTCTTATTAAAAGGAAGGTCGTCTAAGATAAATAGGGTATATTTTACTTCATTTTTTATGGTTTCATGGACGAGGAGTTAGCGTACACGGCTAACTCCGACCAACCGTACGTCTCGCGTTCGATTCAAGTCGGGCTTTTGTTTCTGCGTTTCTAGTCTCAGTGTTTTTAAATTTATTCCGATATGTATTTAAGTATACGCACGCAACGCAGGCACGTACATACACACACACACACACACACAAACACACTTCACGACCAGGGCACCGACGACTAGTTGAACTACGACTATTACATATAAATAGACACTCTTAATCTATTATTTATCTATCTATCAACTTGTATATTTTCTTTTATACAGTAAAGACACACGCCCATGTCCCCGAAGAGGTAGGCAGAGGCTCAACCAGGCCACCCACGACTAGCCGAAGACATTAAGTCCCACAGTGTGATAAGTGGCAAGCCTATCGCAAGCCGGGCACATACCATTTCCGGGCACATACCATCAACGTCATCCTTATTAGAATATTGAAAATTCACAATTTTCTGTTTTATTTGTTGCCCGCCCTCGGAATCGAACCCCGCTCTCAAGGTCCCGCCTCAAGAAGTCGAGTCCGGCGCTGCAGCGCTAGACTACAGAGGCGATCAAATATATTAACTAAATACTATATAACTAGTTAAATAAATAATGTATAAGATAACTATCTAAATATGTCTAGGTATCTAATATATTTTTATTCTTTACAAAATAATTCACAGAGGTTACGTAATAAAAAGGTAATAAAACTGTTAAATCAAATGGAAAAATGAAAGCGTAATAAAATATTTAAACGTATCGAACATCAATTTAAAAATGTCAAAGATATTAAAAATATATCAAGATTTTACTTAAAAAACAAACGGATTTTTTTTCCATACGATCGCGATGATCGAAAGAAATAGAGCCACTTATTATAGACTGTATTAAATCCACCCAATCTTCTGAATCTGCGCACCATTTAATAGATAATTTAAGTACTGGAGATTAATTATGTCAGCGGTAAAAACTGATTTAAGTTAATAAAATCGGAGATAATTATAGACATATAAAAAATCTCTTCAATCAAATTTTTTTTTCGTTTGAAACACGATGGCGATTAATTAATTTAATCAGTTTTTAATTAAAAAAAATTATTAACATAATTTACTATGCGGTGATCGGTGTTGAAAATGGGTAACTTCTTATCATCGTTTAATTATTAACAAAAAACTAAAATTTAATATTTATTAATGACATTCAGTAATATATATCTGTATATATTACTAAAAATTTTAACAAGGCACATGACAGCTGCTACTAGTATATAATATAACTTTCATATTACTAGTGCGCATGATCAGTTTGAATGACCGCCTAATTTGCACGACTTAGGGTGGATTGCACCAAAACTACGGTTATTGTAACTTAAAGCTTTGACCATAACATTGACAAAATTGCTGTTACGTTTTTCTCAAATGTGTTGCACCATCAAATCGATTGTTACTGTTAACGTTAATCGAGGTGCTAGTAAAATAACGCCTATGTTTCCCAGATGACAAGTAGGGAAATATTTTTTATAATGGTCAACTTGGTTTTTTCTCTCATTGTCAGCTATTATGTTGGTGTCACTTGTCAAGTTTGTCAACCGTGTAACGTGTTCATGCCTCATGGTACTTTAGGATTTTTCGATAGATTTTTCGTACTATTAGTTTATCTGTTGCTATTTTTTAAATAATAGAAAATAAAGCTATTGTTGTCACATAAAACTAATATTATAAGTTAGTAAAAATGAGCAACTTGTTCGAGAACCTCAGTATGAAGTAAGTATTTTAATTAACATGAGCCTATTTGATAATAATTCATTCCATCATATCATTTATAACTTAAAATTACCATGTTTGTAAACATTTCGTGGCACCTAACATTTGTTTACATTACAGAGAAAGAAGCACAAATTTTAGCGCTTCAGAAGTCGGCCGTCTACAAAAATAAATAAATAAATATAAAGATGTGCTGTTCTGTAAGAAAACAGATGGAGTCAGTACGAAACAAAAGGAGAAAACTTGGATCGAGATCGAAAAAGAATTTAATTCAGTAGGAGAAACTCATCGTACTGTCAAACAACTGAAATATAAATTTGAAAACATGAAAAGAAATATAAAAAAGGTATTTAAGCTAAACCTAAAACTAAAAGCTAAAAGAAAAACTCTTAAAACATGCTTTAAACATGATTCTAGTATAACTGGAGCTGAACAGGGATTTATACCGCCTATTTATTTTTGCCGCTATAATATCAATACTCGCACCTATCGTATATACCGATTAAGTTCTAGATAGCCTAAAGTTGACACACCATTAACAGCTTTGTCTATAGGCGACAAGTATTTCCTAGTTTAGTGGTATAGGTACTGTGTATTTAGTAATAAGCAGTGATCTTTTATATTATAGAATACTAGCTGACCCGGCAGACGTTGTTCTGCCATTTTTTTAATGCGAATTTAGTAAAGAAGGCACCCTTATCAGTTAGGGGTATGAAAAATAGATGTTGGCCGATTTTCAGACCTACTCAATATGCTCACAAAATTTTATGAGAGACGGTCAAGCCGTTCCGAAGGAGTACGGGAACGGAAATTGTGACACGAGAATTTTATATATAAGATGTATTTTTATTTATAGATTATATTAGTACCATGATTTAATTTGTTCACATTTTGCTTCTGATTGTAGCAAGCTAGTAATGAAAGACAAAAAATTGATAAAAACTGGGGGCGGACGACTCACTCCACCACCTCCTTCATCAAACCCTGACCATCAAGATAGTGAGTTTTTTAAATCTTTGATGTCAACAACTATCGATGGGAATGAAGCCATTTATGATGATGACATAATTACACCAAAGGTATTTACTATTTGTTGAAAAATAATTAAACAATTATCTATAAGTTCATCGGCTTCACTTTCTTTTCACTTGCGCATTCATCTCAGTCCCCTCTGTTTCTGCATGTGCAATGTTGTCCATTGATTATTCCAATATACCTAAGTCCAATATTGTCCATACTGTCATTTGCAGTCATGAGAGGTGTAATTCATAACTTTTGCATAATTTCTCTGCCAATACCATGCTGTACAGAAATTGTCTGAGTACCCAACCTACACATATTCCAGCTTAGTCTAAAATATATGAATTTTAAGTAACAATTTTATTTTATTCACAGACTTCAAAGGCAGACCCAAATATTATTTTCGAAATAATAGAAGACAGAGATGGCCAGCAACATGTGAAGAAGGTTGATGACTTCGTAATGACTGAGCCTGAGGATAATCCTAGGGAGTTGAATTTCGACACAAGCACACCTCACTCATCTTTAAAAAGACCAGTGTCATCAGACCGTTTTAACGTAAGATTTTTTTTATGGAAGAAGGAGACAAACGAGCAAGGTCTTGAA
The DNA here is from genome assembly GCA_002245475.1 of Calephelis virginiensis. NCBI lineage: Eukaryota > Metazoa > Arthropoda > Insecta > Lepidoptera > Riodinidae > Calephelis > Calephelis virginiensis. The sequence continues at coordinate 39,355 of NJDC01007950.1, read as the reverse complement.
AGTCTCCCAGTCCAATGTCCTGGAAAACAAAGATGCATAGGTGGTTCAATTTTTGTACACTTGATTTGTGTACAAACATTTCAGTACAAATGTCAAATTCTCATTACCCCGGTATGTGGAATAAATTTATATTGATTAATATAGAATTTATATATTTTTCTAGGTCTAACTAAGCGTAGGCGAGACGATAATGGAAACTTGAAATGGGTTCGAGCAGCATTAAATGAAAAAAAACTGTCCGTGTTGGAGCAACTAAATTCCTTAGAGTTGGAAAAAATTAATAACAGTATAAAATATCAAAAAGAGTTGCATGAGCAACAACTAAAGCACAATGAGGAGCGGCATAGATTGGAAATAATAAAATTAGAATTAGAAATAGAAATTTTAAAATCTAAAATATAGATTATTATTATTATTAATATTTGCTGAATCGGGGTTATTGCATAATTTCTGAAAGAAAGAGAATAATTAAAGTAATGTCCTTCAAACTTGGCAATAATTGCTATGAAAACCATAGGTTAACTAACTATTTACTACAAATTCGTAAATATGTAGCATTAGATATTACTTAATATTTCATTATGTACTTTTAAACCACGTACTACTTACTTTGTCGTCCGATGTATTAAAGATTTTTCAAGACGTATAGATAGAGCCCTTGCTAAATTTTTGGAAACTCGGAACCTCTCCAAAAATGAATCATCGTCCCATTTTGCAAATCTATCTACTCTTGACAGATAAACTTTTCTCTTTCTCCTGATTTCGTATTCTTCATCAGAAGAACTACTTTCCCAAAGAATTTCTTGTAGTAGGGACATTACCACAACTGAACTTAGATATTTAAGGTGTTTGGTAGGTATTTTAAAGTATATAAACAGTCTGTCGAGCCGTTAGATGCTTTTGAAAATAAAATTAAAGCTCTTTTGCGTTTGACATTTGATTGTTTACAGATAACTTTAACCACTAACCGGCCGAAATCGAACGGTTATGATTAACGTCAAATCGTGACGTCATTTTAACCAATGTTAAATGGTGCAACTCTTTTTTCCCTTAACCGGAAATTTAACCAATTTTTTCAAATTGTTATGGTTAAAATAAGATGGTGCAACTCACTCTTATTTATTTTCTTTTTTTGCCAAATGTAAGAGCATTATAAGTAGTGTACTTTTGGAAAAATATTATATATATAAACTTTAAATGGCACTGCAAGTAAATTTCTCACAAGTAGGTAGTAAAAGGATATTCAACAGAGTATTATAATTTATGGTATTTGTATGGCATTGGTCTAGTGACCATTGCAGGACACTACAATATCTGGTTTTAAATGCAACTATTTAACGCATGAACGTATAAACGACCCAGCAACCCTTTGTTTCTAGTTTCGCATTATTTACCTACTATAAATAATAATAACATTTTTGTTTCTGGCCTTACTTAAAATTATTAACAAAAATGAACGAGGCAAAACGAGCATAAAATCTGGAGCAAAACGGGACGAAATTATAATAATAAGTAAAAAATCATTTTTTAGGACGAAACGGGAATAAAATCTAGGACGTACAAGGATTTCTGATGTAGGGCGAAATTTTGTAGGACGAATGTGGAATAAATCGCCGCTAAACTTGCACAATAGGTATATATAAGCCCTGGCTGCAAGATAGGGACGTACTTGTAACATCTGATGTGGTTACCTTCAGAAGACCCGTGGCCTAGTTCGCTAACCTGTCACATAAAAATCATATTTTTTCCCTACTCTATCTCATATTGCCTCTGTTTTAGTAGTCCGGTTTTGGCGTTGATTACATGAGGTTTTGGGTTCAATTCCTAGATCGGTCTACTCAAAAATAAAGTTTTCCAATTTTCGGATAATTATGCGTGCTTTGACTGTACCTCTGCCTACTTGTTCCTGGGTACATGCGTGAATATACTTAGTATAGTAACAGATTTTTTGTCAGTGCGCCGACAAGTTATTAATTCAAGGATTAATATTAACTAATCTAACGGAAAATAAATCCGAGTACTTAAAGGATCGGGCTGCAATGTAAACGAGTGATTTTTAATTAATATGTATATTGTTTTCGTTTCAATCAACCCCTGCACGGTATTGCCATGTAAATATTTTCATTGGTGAAACGCGTTGACGTGACATTTATTTATTATATTGATATTTTTAACTTAAAACGTATTTTATTTTGATAAAAAAAACTAGGTGGTAGAGTTTCGCAGCGACTCACCCGGATTTGTACTACTGCCTTACCAATTCCTGCCGCCATAACGTCATGACGTGTTCCGGTTTGGAGGGTAAGGTAGCCGGTAAACTTACTTTTGCTTGAGGCCTAACATCCTGGCCACAGGTTGGCAACGCACCATTACCATCTTTGGTGTCTCTAGGCGGCGTGAATTTCTTACCATCAGTAAATCTGTCTGCTTGTTTGCGTTCGTATAATATTAATAAAAAAATAAAAAAAAAGAAGATAGGTCGTGATTTCGAGGCGGTCCCATATAAATTTGGTCACTATGCGATTAGTGATTTTTGAGTTACACTTACATAATAATGCATACATTTTCATGTAAGTACCTTCTTCTTCTTTTATAAATATGACTTTCGATCGTTTTTCATGACTTACTTTGCCAATGTCAAGTTAGTTAATTCTTATACAGTCATTAGTCCAGTCACTACATACAAAGTAGTGTCAGGTCAGGATCTTGAGTAAAGCGGTGGCTTCGTTACTCAACCTCATCTAGTGAGAATTGACGGCAGCGAGGAAATAGACAATACACTAATTTCTTCATGATTATTTCATATGTGCACTTTCACTGAACAAAATTAATCTAATTCCCACTTAGATTAACCAATTTCACTCAATATAAACACGAAATTCAATTATGAAAAAATTACGACTATTATTCACGATGCATGGCGCCAAAACTCAAGTAAGTACCTTAACGACGTCGTGTCCACAGTGTCGTCAAATAGTAGGGGAGCCCGCGATGCTAAATGTGTAGTAACTCGAGCGTCATTGGGACCCATTGCACTTTGTCGATTAAATAGTGGAGAGTAAAAAAGGTCATGTAAGGTTTTTCTTTTTAGCGGTGCGTTAAGTGTCTAGAAGCTAAAATAGCAATCCCAGTCACTTGATCATAGCCGGACTCATCAGATATTAACAATCTGTATGCTTCATGTGTCTCCGATGACAGAAATATGTCAATCAGACATATTGCTGTAATTGACAATTAACACATATGACTTGGTTTTTGAAAGTTTCTGAACCTCCTACTCCCGTACGTCTTGTTCAAATCATCAGAAAATTCAAACATGGACTTATTGACATGTAATAAGCCCGCCATACTTTAATCTGATACGCGCGAGTATATTTTCAAACAAAAAAAAATTAGACAGACAACCCTACATGCGCGTCTCTGTATAGAGATTTGAGACATAATGGAGGTGTTTAACAATGGTACAGGGTATCTCCCATATCTTTATCTAAGGCGCCTGAGTTACTCCAAAAATCCCATTTTGGGCTCCCCTATTAAAAGTACAAGAAAATTTAAGTCGATTTTAACCGAGTCTAAAAAGGAGGAGTTCTAAATTTTTTTGTATTTGTTTTTAAGCGATTTATCGACCAACAGCCAACCGATTTTAATGTTACTATTTTTAGAAAGATAAGCTATTATTTCGATGTGTCCCATATTAATTTGATCATGATCCGATTTGTGGTTTTTGAGTAATACTTAATGGTGCATAAATTTCTCACTTATCTTAAATATAAGCATTATTAAGTGTTAGTCAAACACTACTAGGGTAAAGTTGATTAAATTTATATGGAATATTTCGGGAACATTTGCTATATTTAAAAAAATACTAATCAAACCCAATGAAATACACAATTTGATACAGTTTTTCAGTTTTACTGCGCTTAAATATATTATCCGAAATTACCTTGTATTTTCCAGACTACTACATTACTCCGAATATTTTTATTACTTATTTTAAAAAAATACAGCTGTGCGAACCACGGGATGTGTTTTTTTCAATACTGGAATAAGATGTTAAGAAACGAAAAGGCTCATTAAGATTCTAAAATTTTATGTTCGTAATTCTAAAATACGAAATACTCCGTCTTTTATTCTTTTTTTCTTGGGTTTTTATTTGAATAATACGTTCGGTTGTATTTATTGAAATATACATTCTTATTTTTATCCTCGTTGCGCTTGGGATTTTATACAACTAATAAAAAAGAATTGTACTCTCAAATCTGGATTACGGCTTCGTCGTGAAAATACTGTTTTCCTCTTGTTATTAAATCTATTATTGATTTTACAAGCAAAAGCTCTTGGTGGGTGCGCTCTCTTGGAACAAAATGTAGAAGTGAATGTTTTATCTCAAAGGAAACAAAAGATTTCTGTGAACTCTACGAAATCGGTTTGTCGAACAAAATCCCAGGAACAAGCGCAGCTGCTGGTGATTATGAGTGCTTATTCTCTATAGCTCCGTTAGTAGCACTTAGACGAGATTGTGAAAGAAAACTGGAAAACTGATTTCAGCAATGTATTTTATGACAGAATTTATGATAGTTCTGTAATGATCGTAATAATATTTTATTGGTTATATTTTTAGCAGGGATGGAAGCTACACCGCGGATGTAGAAAGTAGAGTTTGTGCAGGGAATAGTGTTAATGGAGCGTTGGGTAAGCTATTTCAAAGCGAGGTTTTAAGTCAACAGCTAGACTCGCTTTGCATAATTCTGTGCTTATCCCAACGTTATTGTATGGAAGTGAGAATTGGGTATGTCAGAAAAAGCATGAAAGTAGGATACTCGTAAATGCGGTCGAAAATAGAGCGCCACTGAAAATCTGTGGTGTAACGTTCGCTGACCGCATTTGTAACAATGAAATCCGAAAAAAAGTGGGAGTGAAACTGTTGATGTTAAAATGCGAAAGTGCATGCTCCGCTGGTTCGGTCATGTGGAAAAATGACAAATGAAAGATTGACAAAGCAGATATACAATGCGAATGTGGATAGATATAGGCACCCGGGGAGACCAAGGCTGACATTTCACGACCAGATCAATCGAATATTATACGAGGGTGGTGTCAAGAGTTTCCGAACCCAGCGTGTTTGTATGAAAAGGCTAATAAATGTAAAGGAAGCAAGACAGGTTTGTCAGGATCGTAAGGTCTGGCACTCGATACTCTCTGCCTATCCCGTAAGGGACTTGGCGTAAAGATATCTTAACGTCTAGTTTCTTGCATAGAGAAAAGAAAGTATTGAAAGCCAAGTGTAACGGTTCCAGCAGATCTGCCTAGCCTTTTCCACAATTTTATTACATAAATGTAAGATTGACAAAGCAGATATACAATGCGAATGTGGATGGATGTAGGTACCCGGGAAGACCAAGGCTGACATCCCTCGATCAGATCACTCGGTTATTATCCGAGGGTGGTGTCAAGAGTCTCCGGACCCGGCGTTTTTGTATTAAAGGGTAATGACTATGAAGGAAGTCAAACAGGTTTGTCAGGATCATGAAGATATGTATGTATATATGATTGATATAATGAAAGTATATTCAGTAAGGATATGTGTCTGATGGATTTTGGGTGGAAAACGTCAGTTTTAGTAAGACTTTTAAATAAGAGTTTTATGGTCTGAACAAAGTAAAAAAATATATTTTTGGATGTTTGTTACGAATAAACTCAAAAACTGCAAGACCGATTATACAAAAAAATTACTAACAGAATGCTACATTGTCACTGGGTAACATAGGCTAAATTTTTACGAAAAAATAGCCATGTAAACGTCAATAAACCCGAGATGTAAAAAGTGACTCATGAAATGCTTGAGTTGCAAAAACTACTGATGATAGAACAAAAAAAACACATTATTTGATGTTAAAAGCAAAAGTTGTTCTTGGCGTGTATATAGCCATAAAAAAATAGATTTTGCAGAAAATAAAAATATAAAAAAAATAATAAAATAAAAAAAATTAAAATGATAATAAAAAAAATAGAAAATGAAAAATAAAAAAAAATTGTCCGACCCGGGATTCGAATCCGAGACCTCATGCAGTCAAGTCCAACTACTGAACCGCTAGACCACAGAGCAAAAAGTGTCGTGACAACATTTTCGTAAGAATTTTTTCCGTCTAGCCCCCATTCACAACGCGCAATAAGGAACTTCGTTCCCAAAACAACTCGCAAAGAACAGTAATAGGGATGAAAGTTTGTATTAAAATCGAAACCGTTTCACACGGGCTAAGTCGCGCGTGAAGAGTTTCAAATATCATCCAGATTAGAAGTACACTAAAACTAAAACATCTATAAAAATTCAATTTTATTATTAATTTTTTTTCAACTTCGGACATCGCGTCAGAAATGAAAGTATCATACCCATCATTTTGATGCGTGGCGATCTACAACTGTGCGATTTCGAAGACATTTTTTACCTCGCACAACAACTTTGTGGAATCAGTTACCGAGGGCGGTATTCTCAAACAATTATGACATAGGGACCTTCAAGAAAAGAGCGTATTCATTCCTTAAAGGTCGGCAACGCATCTGTGATACTCCTGATGTTGCGGATGTCCGTGGGCGGCGGTGATCACTTTCCATCAGGTGACCCACTTACTCGTTTGCCTCTTCTTGTATAAAATAAAGAATAGTTAGTGAAAAATAAGTTCATTTTTGACCCATTTCCCCGTTAGCTTAGAAGTCCACAGTTACAGTCTGTCTTTTACTTTGGCCTTGGGACATACAAAAATATCACCCTTCTAACTTTGAAACTTGTTTATTCCATTTTAAAATATATACCGTGGTTTATCCAAGAGAAACAAAAGCTTCAGAGAATGGCTCGACAATTAAAAACCACTATTTTTAGCGTCAAAAGTGCTTGATGTTCTGTCGAACGGCTGTTTTATAAATATTTACGCTTTACCTCGTGCCGCATTCGATATATTGATTCTACCTAGAGTTTGTTCGTTTGTGATGATAATTATGTTTTTAACCGACTCTGCAAAACTTTGTATTCGACTCCGATTTCTCTCATTGACTTTTTATTTGAAAAAGCATATTATATTTTGATTTTATCTGTATTTTGTTCATTTATTATAATAATATGATTTTGACTGACTATAAAAATAGAAAGAGGTTATATATGCGACCCCTATATTTGTTTTTATGTAAGTATATTAATCGATTCCACCGTCTTTTGTGAACCGATTTTTTTTAAAAAGGCTTATTATGTATTGATTGTACATATATTTTGTTCTTTTCTTAACGAGATGCGAAGCTCCCCGGCTTAGCCTAGTTTATAACAAAAGTGTAGAAGAGTAAATTTCGTACATTTAAGATATTTACAAAAATAGGTGCAGGCGACCATTTTAATAACCAAAGTTAGTAGCTGCTAATGTCAAGAGATAGGAAGTTCGCCGGTTCTACTAATTTAAATCAAAAGTGTAGAAGGGCGAATTTTGTACATTGAAGATATTTAAAAAAATAGGTGCAGGTGACCAAGATTGTAAAACAGCCTTTTTAGCATTTTTTAGTTTTCTTCTGTTTGTCTGTATTATGACCACGGTTCACGCCAAATCTACTAAACCGATCGTAACGAAATTTGGCTAATATGTACTTTATATTTCGAGGACGAATGTAAGATACTATTAACTCGCTCACTAAAGGGGTTGTTATGGGAGAAGCGTAACAGTTGAAATGTAAATTAGGTTATAATTCATTAACGTGTAGTCTTATTTAATTCGTTTTGAGTTTTTTAATTGACTCCGAAAATGGGGAGTTATATGAGACTTTCGTAGTTGGATTGTATATTTTTTTTTAAATGAAAACTTTTTTGGAATGGGTAAAAACTTCTAAACTCGCGTCACTTCTGAACACGTGTCTACGTGACCTTATTGAAAATTCGTAAGACGGCGCAGAGCGCTTGCGTTAATATTTGTGTATGATAGCGCAATAAATGAATATTATACCATTATATTATAATACCACATCAATGACAGTACTTTCATACTGATAATTAAAGCAATTCGTGCAAAATTATTCCCTAACCATTCCAAAGTATCAAAAATGAACAACGTTAATATTCAATTTTTCACTTTTGCCGACACTCCCGGAGAACAACTCGTCGTTTTTATTTATTTTTCTATGTTTATATCACGATTACTCGGCCAATAGACAACCAATTTTGATGGTTCTTTTTTGAAAGATAGGTCATGATTGGTGGTGTTCCATAATTCTTTTATTATCATGATCCATCTATGGTCTTTGGATCGTTAACATAAGTGAAAAATGTATGCATGATTAAGTGTAACTTAAAAAACTAGTAGGATGTTGATATTTATGTGAAACCGTTTCAAAATCATTTGCTATCTTTCAAAAAAAAAATAATCATTAAATCGCGACCTGGGGCCTGATAACGTGTCTCAGTGGCCAACTCAAAATGGAAAAGTGTACATCAAATAGCTGACAAAACGTCATTTGACAGCTATTTGATGTACATTTTTCCATTTTGAGTTGGCCACTGAGATACATAATCAGTCCTCTGCTACCTAATGAAATAGTTGAGTCGGTTTTTGAAGTTTCATTGAGCCTAATTTTTTGATTTTGACATGTACAGATTGTCACGTAATATTTTCCAAGTCAGAAGTTTTATAGTTAAGAAATCACAGACATATTAACATTGGTATAAAGTAACCAAATAATTTGTAATCTAGAATGTAGAGAGACATTTGAACGTAGTCATTTCACATATACATACATATCTTCATACAAAATTCCCCCTGCAGCGAAGGCAAGTAGGCTATTTTTACATTGAGATTACCTATCAGTTCTACCCATTAGTAGTTTTGACGAAATTTCCCATTAGTGCACTCAAGAATATATTCACATTCACCTTACAAGAGGCACTTGTGACGAGTCTGTATAATACTAAATACTACCACCGGATCGGAACGCGGCCACACACTGAGAATATCCGGTAAGAAACTCAGTGGACTTGTCTTTTTTTCCATATTCTAAACAAATTTATAAGTATTACATCACACATTAATAGTAAGAGATTCGTATGAGGAGCAATTAATCCCAAGCACTCTTATCCGATAGATATCAGCAATGTTATAGTAACCTTTTTTATTTAATCACTAGCTGTTCAGGCGATCTTCGTTCCGTCCGTTCAGTTTGTATGGGAAAAATTAAAATGTCGTATTTCCTAGTTTCCTCGCTGTTGTAAGAGATAAAATGTACCCCATGTCCTTCTCCCGGTTCTAAGCTACCTCTCCATCAATTTTCAGCCTAATCGGTTTAACTATCACGACTTTCGATTCATCTTTCATATTTCTTTTTTGTTTTTATTGTTTTTAAGGTGTATTCTGCTATTCGGAGCAAAGACATTTCCAACGAATCAAAAACCATGAAAATTGGTCCAGCAGATCCCAAGTTATAAATGTTGTAACAAACTCGACTTTTTTCTATATATATTGATATATACTCAGACTAGGTAGACTAGTACCACTATCTTATATTCTACTATTTTAACACCAGTGTTTATCATTGACGTTTGTCGGTTGAGAGTGCAGAAAAGTCGGTAAAGTTATGTAATGATTTCAGCATGTATTTCCAACAGTGCGGAAATTATCTTACATTACACTATCTTCTATATATACTCAACCCTCTATGCCTACACAATAAGGGACTTGGAGTGAAGAAATGTATGTATATATACAATTAAAAATCCTTAAGTTAAAAGTAACACGTGTTTCAATATATGAGGCCAGGTTATACGAAATTACCCAATTTCGATTTAATTTTAAAATGTAAATCATGGTTTATTGCTTTTAGAAAAATATATAATCTAACTAATAGAACGTCTATTAGTTAATTAATCTAATTAGGTAATAAATCTAAATTAATTTATGGCTTAACAAACTATACTCGAGATTTAGCTTGATTATAGAAAGTTACGACAACAATGAGTTTAATACTTTTTAGGTTTTATTGGAAACTTTCTAACTCGGAGTTACAAAGCAGTTATACAGCAGTGGATGGATACAGGTACCCGGGGAGGACTAGGTTTTCCAAAGGGTGGTGTCGAGAGTCTCCCACACGTCGTGTTTTTATGAAAAGGGTAATGAATGTGGAGGAAGCCAAACAGACAGGCAGATTTGTCAGGATCTTAAGGTTTGGCACTTAATACTCTCTGCCTACCTTTTACGGGACTTGCCGTGAAGTTACATAAAAAAAGGAAAACTAGGTAAGTAATCAGTAATAACTTAAATTCAATGGCCACTTTTTATAAAAGTTATTTTTTTGCAAAATGTAACGTAATTCTCCGGCGAGTTTGTTATAAAAATACTTAAATGTAGGACGTACTGCCCGTACTGTACTCGAATATCTTAGTATGAAGTAGAAAATGTTCACATACTTTGCACCTGACGATTACCAAAACGTAGCCATTTTAAATAATTCAAAATGGCTATATTTTAAATATTTCAAAATGTCTTCATCTTAAATATTTCAAAATGGCTCCATTTTAAATATTTCAAAATGGCGGTTGCTAAAAAGTGGTGGTATTATAATTTTCAACTTACCGGAGATACAACATTAAATGAAAGGGAAGTTTTAAATAAAATATTCATACACATCTGAAAAACAGCAAATATCCTCTGTGTTGGTCCGGGCTCCTTTGCAGAATAGACCATCTGCCTACTTGCCAGGCGGCTCGTAAAAGGCGAGCATATCACTGACACCGTGTCATCTCATTAAGTGGTAGAGTTTCACAGTGACTCGCCCGGATTGGTACCACAGCTTTACCTATTCCTGCCGCCATAATGTCAGTGATTGCCGTTGACGTGTTACGGTTTGGAAGATAAGGTGGCCGTTTAACTTTATTTTTACTCGAGGGCCACGGCCTCAGGCTGGCAACGCACAATTAATACGTTTGGTGTCTCTAGGCGGCGTGAATATTGAAATCAGGAAATCCGTCTGCTTGTTTGCCTTTCAATATCATAAAATAAAATAAAAAATATTATGTGGGTGCAATGGCCTCTGAGGTCCAGTGTTGGCGTTGTCTATACTAAGTCCAGCGTTCGATTTTTAGGACAGGCAATTAAAAGAAAGTGTTTTTCCATTTTCTAATAAATCTTTAGGTCCGTATTCCCGAAAAGTTAGGCAGAGGTATAGTAGAATTTGAAGTAGCTACGGAGTTTGAAAAATTCTTCACCAACGTTGCAGCTTACACTACCAAAGCCCTTAGCTCATCACCTAATACTGCAGAAACATTGCTGAAGCAATATGTTAATAAGTGCAAAAATAATTTATAATTTTTATTTCTCGAAGCAAAAGATATAGTTAAAGCATTTAAGTCATTTAAAATTAAAAATACATTAGACTTGTGGGGACATTCTATAAAAAATATTGCTTCAGTAATAAACGTTATTGCTCCTTATTTAGCAATAATATTTAACTGCTGTGTTACTCATGGAGTATTTCCTGATCTAATGAAACTTAGTAAAGTTATACCTCTTCTTAAATCTGGAAGTTCAACTGATCCCTCCAATTACCAACCTATTTCCATCCTACCTACCCTGAATAAAATATTTGAAAAAAATATACTTAATGAAATGTTGTTACATTTTAATAAATTAGGCTTATTTCATGATAAACAGTTTGGTTTTACAAGGGGTAGATCGATGGTCGATGCTGGTGTGGAATTATTCAAGAAAATCTATGAATCTGATGATCTATGCCCTTGGGGTATTCTGTGATTTGTGCAAGGCATTCGATTGCGTTAATCATGAAACATTGATCAGGAAACTACGCCATTATGGAATTAGAAATAAAGCACTCGACCTTCTGATTTCTTACTTGAGTGGGAGAATTCAGAAGCTTGAGATTGATGGTATCAAATCGACATGTGCTGCTGTTATAATGGGAGTGCCCCAGGCCCCATTCTGGGGCCTTCCCTGTTCCTTATATATATCAATGATTTACCTTACTACGTAAGGAATAAACATGGAATTGTATTATTCGCGGATGACATATCACTTTTATTTAAGATGAAGAGGCAACTAGGTAAGTATGACGAAACGAACACTGCGATTTCAAAAGCTGTACACTGGTTCAATGTAAATAACCTTTTTTTAAATGAAAAAAAAATTAAATGTATCAAATTTTCAATGCGTAATGTGAGGCAAGTAGAATCCAATGTGCAACTTAATGGGAACAAGTTGGACCTTGTTGATTCTACAATGTTTTTAGGAATCACAATAGACAAGAAGTTGCAATGGGGTCGGCACGTTGAAAAGCTCGCAATAAGACTGAGTTCAGCAGCATTTGCCATTAAAAAAATGAGACAGCTAACCGATGTTGACACTGCTTTGTTTATTTTAGCTATTTTCATAGCATTATTTCATTTGGAATTCTTCTCTGTGGGAGTTCTGCCGATGTAAATACTATATCTGTTTTTCAAAAGAGGGCCATACGTGCAATTTATAACTTAGGCCCAAGAGTTTCCCTTACAGAAAAATTCAAAGAAATTAATATTGTAACTGTTACTTCCCAGTCCGTCTATGAAAACTTAATATATGTTCAGAAGAATTAACATTTATTTAAAAGACACTGTGATATACAAAATGTAAATACGAGGAATAAAAACAATCTTGCTGTGCATGTGTTCCATCTCAGAGTTAGTCATTATTTCATGGGCCCATGTATACGCTTTTACAATAAACTTCCCGATTTTATAAAAGACCTGCCATTATATAAATTTAAAAAATGTGTCACAGTGAAATTGTATAAAAAAGGTAAATGTACCGTTGCTGAATATCTGTCGGATAAGAGTGCTTGGAATTAATTGCTCCTCATACCAATCTCTTACTAGTAATTATATGTAATTTGTACAGAATAAGGAAAAAAAAACACAGGCCGCTTAGTTTCTTGCCGGATCTTCTCAGTGTGTGACCGCGTTCCCATTCGGTGGTAGTTTTAGTATTATATACTGAGACTCGTCACAAGTGCCTCTTGTAAAATGAATGTGAATAAAAATATATTCTATTCTATCCAAACCAAATGTTTAGGCTTTGTTCGAACTATTTAGTAGATGGTTTATGTATAGTTTGCATAAAATCTGTCCAGCGGTTCTTCATTATTCACATTTTTTGTAAAAAATAAATTAAAAAAATAGCGGATCATTTGGTTAATAGCTATTTTTCAGTCAAATTCAAACTTTTTTCAGATGACAGCACAATCCGCGGTGTCATATTGAAAGTTTTTTAAGTTTTTTTTTGTTGTGTTACTCATACGTCATATACAGCACGTACCGGGCCGCTCGTTTTATATACACATATAGATTATTGAAAAATGTTATTGAATAATCCCACCCGGAAATCACCGACCCCATGTATTCAACACCAACACTGGACTACTAGACCTTACAACACCACTAGACATCACTTTCCCCGTGTTAGTCCAGCTTCCTATGCAGAAAAGACCATCTGTCTTCCTGCCAGGCAGCTCGTAAAAGGCAAGCATAGGCTTACCGTTACTAGCACCGTGATATCTGACTAGGTGGTAGAGTTTCGCTGCGACTCACCCGGATTGGTACCACTGCCTTTCCTTTTCCTGCCGCCATAACGTCAAGACGTGTTCCTATTTTGGAGGGTAAGATAGCCAGCAAACTTACTTTTGCTAAAGGCCTAACATCCCGGCCTCAGGTTGGCAACGCACCATTGCCACCTTTGGTGTCTCTAAGCGGCAGGAATTTCTCACCATCGGGAAATCCGTCTGCTTGTTCGCCTTCCAATATTATAAAACGAAACCATTTACAGAGTAGATTTTAATATAAATTTCGCTTAATTTTATGTGATAATTAAAATTACATGAATTGAGAGATGAACGACTTCAAAATCTTGATTATGGAGGAAGAAAAGCATTAATAACAAATCGGTTGTTCATTTTCCTCGTGAAATCTCAAATCTCGTCATTATAATTCGCAACACGCGTCTGTACTTTGATAAAGACCTAAGAATTACGCTGATTTAAATAAATTGGTGTATTTCTGTCCCAAACATCTCAATTTTGTTTTCTAAACTGAAACCTTAAATCAATTTAAATGTATTAAAACTAGAGTATGTCAAAATGCGAAAGGATTCAACTGGTTCGGATATGTGGATAGAATGACAGATGAAAAATTGACAAAGCAGATATACAATGCTAATGTGGACCCAGAAAGACCAAGGTTAACATTCCACGATCAGATAACTCGCATATTATCCGAGGGTGGTTTCAAGAGTTTCCAAAACCGGCGTGTTTGTATGAAAAGGGTAATGAATGTGAAGAAAGTCACTGGCACTCGAACTCTCGGCCTCCCCGTTGGGACTTGGCGTGAAGATATATTATTATTATAAAAATAGAGATGCACCGAGTATCAGATTTGTTGACTAACCGAATACCGAGTGTGACAACGTTGACATATTTTAACATTTACCAAGTAACCGAATACCGAGTGTGACAACGTTGACATCTTTTATCATTTACCGAGTAACCGAATACTGACAGTGACAACGTTGGAATCTTTTATCATTTACCCAGTAACTGAATACCGAGTGTGACGACGTTGGCATCTTTTATCATTTACCGATTAACCGAATATCGAGGATAACAACGTTGACATCTTTTATCATTTACCGTGTTACCGAATATCGAGGATAACAACGTTGACATCTTTTATCATTTACCGTGTTACCGAATACCGAGTATGACAACGTGGACATATTTTATCATTTACCGAGTAACCGAATACCGAGTGTTACAACGTTCACAACTTTGGTCAAACATACATAAGAAGCTATTGTTAAACGTAACAACGCACGTTGACATATTTGAACAAACTTATAATAAGAAGCTAACCTTAAACATTACCCGTCCTATTAATAAACACGGAGTAAAGTACTCCAAGGTTCAACCCGGTATTGTAGCCCTTATAACAAGGATATACAACATACAATATTACCTTAATTTTACTCATATGTTAATCCATGTTTATTAATATGACGATACAAGTTGCAACCATTATTATCTTCGATCGCCTTTGGTGACGTCATCACCTGAACCTTGTGTTTTTTCGTTCCTTTAAGCTAAAGCCCATCTTGATTACATAAAAGAGGAAAAATATTACCAAATCATAATTCGAAACACGTTCCCGACTTTGATAGGGACATGAGAATTGTGTAGGCTGTAAATAAATTGCTACGTTTCTGTCAGCTCTAAACAACTTCTCAATAACAAAATTACATTGTCACGTGTGACATAATTATGGACTCGAAGGATTTTAATCAGTGTTTCCACTTTTAGGGAGTTTTTGCTGAATGAAAAGTTTGCTGTATGTTTTTAAAACAGGGATTTAGGGAATTTTGGGGAAAAAGTAACTGTTAATGGTAATTTTATTTATTCTATGTTCTTTGCGTGTTCGTTCTCTGTCTACGACTCTGTGGCTCTCTTTAAGAGTATCCTCAGATTAGTTACTTCATGTTGTCCGACAAATATTAGTTTATTTTTCGATTACTACTGATTACATTTGTTATAAAGGACATTACAAATTAGTAACACTATACCTACGGATATTTATTTTCGTTTGTTAGCTAGAACTTACTACTGCCACGCTCGACCAAAGCGGGAGCGGTTATCGCGCGATGGGCACTGCCATAGTGCATGTATGACATCTTGCACATCTATGCGACCGCACAGCGGGAACACGGTGTCAGCAACGCGGGACCCGTGCGACTACGCGTCAGACGTGTGTTCAGATATTACTTATATCTTAATTTGTTCAGAAACATTTTTTACTTATTTATCGGTTCTGTGGTCTAGTGGTCCGGCACTCGATTTGATTTTTTGAGGTCCTGGGTTCGATGCCCGAGGCGGGCAACAAAATAAAAGGAAATGTATATTTTTAATTTTCTTATAAAACATGACGTTGCCCAGGATTGGGCATGTGACTGGTTGGCGATGGTCTTGCCACCTATCACATTTTGGACTTGGTGTCTTTGGATAGAGGCGGCTTCCCCAATTGCCTACCCCTTCAGGGATATGGACGTAAATATACTTATACCTAGAGTATGTTACAGACATGCCACTACATTGACAATTGACTAAAAATGTAATTCGCAGTTCGCGATGTGTGTACGTGAGTTTCGCATTGTAGTGCCGCTTTCCCTTTGCATCCCACCCGCATAACGCTCAGGTTTGGTCGAAGCTTAAAACTCAATACTTCTTTAGTCATTTCCATTCTGAAAATATTTGAATTATTGACTTTTACTGTCCTTAGGATATTTTGTTACATTTTTAAAAAAGAAACTAATTGCTGAACATGGTGACATTGCAAGCTATATAGTTATAATAATGTTATTAGCATTATTTACAAAAAAATCTCTAGAATTTGAGCAAATTTTAGTTCTGTTTATTTTAATATCGCGCGTTGTGAATGGGCGCTAGACGGAAAAAATTTGACGAAAAGTTGTATTGACACTTTTTGCTGTAAGCTGTGCGGCGTGTGCATATCTCTCTCTCTCTCTCTCTCTCTCTCTCTCTCTCTCTCTCTCTTTTTCTCTCCAGATATTTTCATTTCTATTTCGCACCTCTCAACTTTCTTTTTCTAGACATAGGCATACACAAATCGTCATGAAGTCTCACTTTCCTTCCAATATTTTTTCGGATACCTGCAACTCTAGGTTGCGTAAGGACTAAGGAATGATATTTGTGTGAGGCTAATTAAAGTACAGATCGAAGTACTTATATTTTTAACTAGTTTACCTGATAGACGTTGGCCTAACCAAGTGACAGTTGTGTAATATTTATAGTTTAAATGTTAAGAAAAACAGTATACTTTTATACACTCCCGATACTTGCCCGGGTAGCTGCCACCATAATGTCTCTGTCATGTTCCGGATAGGGGTAGAGTACCTGGTATCCTTGCAGAATAGGGCTAACATCCTGTGCTCAGGACAGCGACACACGGTCAACGTATCTGGTGTCTATGGCCATGGTTATCGTCTTACCATCAGGAGAGCTATGTGTTCGCTGTCTGATTACATAAAAATTTACATATAACATTTCAGAAGGAAAAAGTTAAATCCTTACTTGACTACATAGTGTAACATAAAGTCGCTTCCTCTGTCCTTATGTCCCTTTGTTTGCTTAAATCTTTAAAACTACGCAACGGATTTTGATGCGGTTTTTTTTAACCTTAAAGTGATTGAAGAGGAAGGTTTGTATGTAAAATATAAACCCGTGCGAAGCCGGGGCGGGCCGCTAGTAATATTATAAATGCAAAAGTATGTCTGTCTGGCACACTTTTACGGTATAACAACTAAACCGATTTTGATGAAATTTGTTATAGCTACTACTAACAACAGACTGGCAAATTATTTTAAAAAGTGATTAAATTTAATTAACATATAATATAACTTGTATGCTACACTGAGGAAGTCGGCTAGTATATTACAAAAGTTGCCTCTGTAAAAATAAATACATAAAATTTCGAATGAGGTAAGAGTCATAAGTGGATAGACAGAAAAGTCGCTAACTTTCAGGGTTGACAAAACGCTGAAAAGCCTGTTAGTTGGTAACATTGGTGGAGTACTGTTTTATTACGAAAGTTTGTCAAAGGTGAATTCCAACATGATAAACTAGTTTATATGGATTTAGAAAGGTAGACATTTTTTGTTTAATGGTATATTGATATAAACATGTAAGCGACAAGATGTAGGATAAAATAATTATGGTGAAAACGTGCTTTGGCTTTCAATATAAAACTTGGATCAATGAAACATCAAAGCTCAAGGGTATCCTATCGGCCCAAGAGGGGTTTACGTTGTATTCGCATCACAAGTATCTAGTAGTATTTTATGGTATATGTGAAATAAATGACTTTCATCTCCCCTCTCTCTCCCTCCCTCTTCCCCCCCTCTCTCAAGTAGGGCTTGGACGAAAATGCTTAAAAATATTGTGTGGAAATAATCAAGACCCCGATTTGAACTGTTACCCAACTTTGGATGTTAGAGGGCTGAAACTATTATAATGATTATAACCTATTAGTGGTGATTCTGCTGTTCACAATCTAAACTTATTTTAGATGCATGCTATCTTTTTTAAATGAAACAAAAACAAAAGAGATGGAACATATAAGACATGTCAGATTAGTCCGCACATGTCAAATCGTGCTGTTTTTAATCAACATTTTCCGAGTAATAGATTAAACTTCTGTAGAAATGTATACAGACTAATTTGACAGCACTAAAAGTGTTTTTTTCTCTTTCTATATCTTTCGTTGAAAGAAGATAGCGATAGCTTAAAATTTGTTTAGAGATTGCGCAACAAAATTACCACCAGTGACTGAATTCTCAAACTTACTCCAGCCAGACCTAAACTCTTTGAACTAAACTTGGTAAATGTTGTGTCAAATGGCTTTACGCCCGCTTTTCTCCAGCTAACAA